>APFE030112964.1:1162-32401 GCA_000404065.3 Pinus taeda
GTCATCTTTTAAGCCCTTTTCTGACTCCTAAAACATGAAAATATTGCCGAGTGTTTCTTTTGCACTCGTTAAAACGGGATTAAAAGACGGTCCCCTTACAGCCCTTTTCCGACCGAAAAAACAAGAAAAGATTGCCAGATTTTTGTCGTTTCAAATTCGATACTGGAAATAAACGACGTGTCCTTGATCGCTTTTTACTCTTCAGATCAAAGACACTAACTATGAAAATATCCTTGGTCGCAAGATCAAGCGGTTCTCCTAGGTATTATTTTATACTTTTTCGGGCTTAGGAGACACAAATTTACGAAAAAGTCCAATCTGGAGTCTTCTAAGTTTTTCAGACTCTCTAAATATGAAAAACGCCGAGTTTCTCCTATACTGGACTCGTTAAAAATTCACAGTAAAGGACCTGTTCTATTACAAACAGGAACGGACCACTCCTTCTTAGGGTTCGAATCAAAAACTAAGTTGGACTCATCCGAAGGATGAGCTTACAAACAAGCATATGTTATCCTCCTCAAGCTTGTCAAAAATAAAGAGGTACTTGCCAGAAATGGTGGGGGAAAAATGAGAAGAATGAACCTATTTGATATCCTTTTGTCTCAAGAAAATCCTTACTACCACTCTTGAACACGACACTTATTCATTCACCTGGGTTGGGAAATCCTTTACCTCACAGTTGACCAAAATCACTTGACATTTTTAGCCGGGTTATGGGAGTCGACTTTGAGTCATTTATCACCAAACCATCTGTTGTGTCGTTATGTGTTCAAGAGGTCTGAAACAAAACATTCAACCGAAAAATACCTATCATTCATCATATCATCATTGAGTCAGTCCTTGCAGCAACATTTCTTCAACTTGAACTATGATTTCGTGTTGTGGGCTTGCCTACGACGGGTCGCTTTCTATCGACATCAGCACATTATCTAGAGAGTTGACTTAGAAATCGTCAGTACCTTGGAGTCTGCATGCATTAATGGCAGATTTCTCGCCTTCGACGTCAGTTTTCATCATTGACTTGCGACCGAAGGATTTCATGAAATGTTCGACATCGATTCATTCATTCACATCTCATGAATTGTGCTGGGTACTTTGAGAACCATTGACATAACTGGTGGCCTCTCTCACACTTGTTAACAGTTTACATCATTGACTGGTAATCAAGTGGTTTCTACCATGTTCGACATCGACTCATTTATTCACATGGCTAGAATCGTACCAATTCGGGAAGTAGAGATGAAGACCCTGGATCTAGTTTCCACCATCCAGGCTACGAGGAGTTTTTGTATTCATTATGTTGTAGACCAATCATAAACAGATGGCTGCGTCCATGCTGTGTCTATACGAGTCTATAATTATGATGTATTATGAAATCATTCCTGTATCAAAGTAGTAGTTAGTCTGTTAGTTAAAGTTTGATCTGAGTATGGGAATGCCTACCTCAGCGATGATATAATCTTATACATGTATTTTGTGTTGAAAATTGCAGGTTCTGACTGGGCTCTCCACAAGATAATCCTTGAAATGATAAAGTACTTCACCCTTCCTAGATGATATAAAACCCTAATCTATTACAGGCTTCGCACTTTAGGGGGCAATCTGTACACTGAAATTTGTCACCATGACTATCTGTAGTTAATATGGCTCCAACAATAGTCATATTATCCTCCTTGTCAAGCCTAATACCTCTGCTCTTCATGTCAAGCTTCAAAAAAGAGAGAAAATCACTAAAAACATGTTTACCTCTGGGTACGCAGGTTCTCTCTACCTTGCCTGCGTGTACGCACCCCAAATACACTGTACCTGCATATTTATATGCTCTGTATGCTAAAGCTTGGGTGCGTACCCCTGTAAAGGTCAAAAGGCGCAAGTTTCATCTTTAAAAAGTTACTTGTGGTCACTTCAGAGCCTTCTAGAAGAGTTTTTGACGTGTATTGAGCGCCTCCAGATGGTTCATGCACCCCTATGATAGAGGAGCTTATCCCATCAAGAGAGGAGCTACCCCATCCAAAAGAGGGAGTATCCCATTGATGTTGGAACTGAAAAACCTCTTCTAGAATACTATAAATACAGGCATTGGGCCAAAGGAGGGGAGGTTGAAAGCTGAACATTCTAAAGGGTAAATGCTGCTGGAATTAGGACTTCCATTTGTTGACTTGTGAGGAGAGATCACTATCCTTCCTTGTTGCCATATTGGGAGTGGGTGAGCTTGTCAAAGTAGAGGAAATCTCTTGTTGGACCCTGGGAGGAGCTTGCACAACACCAAGGCTCAGGTTGTAATGGTTCCTTTTCTGTTTCTTTAATACAAATAAGTCCATTCTTCTCAATGATTTGTTGTTAATGAATTATTTCATGTACTCCTTGGTCTATGTGATGAATATGCTTTGTTTTATGAAATATTCAGGTGTTATGTAATCGTTTGCTTTGGTAGTGTATGCAGGTCTTAAAGTGAAGGAGGAGCTCATCTGGATCAGCAAGGCTGGACTGCTACAACAAGCGTTGGACCTAAGGTAAGATCAAAAAACACTTGATCTCTCATAGAATAACGTGTATTTAGGGAAGGATTGCTCTTGTTTGGTTTGTTTGTCACTAGAGAGTCTTAGACTCCTAGGGAGGTTAGGTTTGTCCGCAAACATAACTCTTTCCGCATGACATTCCTCTATCTGTGTGGTGAGTCTCATCTCACGCCCATTCCTTGCCTTATGCTTGCCAAGCTTTCTGACTACGCATGGTTCACCAGTAGTGTCATCCTTTCTAGTGCACCAATTGATCAATTCCTACAGACCCTTCACAACCTTACCATCGAGGAGTAGTTTCATGTAGGTCTCCAAGAATGTGGTGATCATGGATGGGTCCACTTCTTCAACTGGTTTCTCCTGACTTCCTGAGGTAGAGGCCTCAGCGAAGCTTTTCCTTTCTTCCATAAATTTTTTGTTTGCACTCTCCAAATCAAACCCAATCTTCTTTTCTGGTGCTTTGCAGACCCATTCACCTTCTGCAGGCTGCTTTCCTTTATCCTCCCCAATTGTGGTTCTGCTTCATAGCATAATGTTTACCTTAGGGTCTTCCTCTCGAGGCTCAGTCCTCATCATCTAGAGGTTTTGCCTCAGCTGCGGAGGCTACGCCCACTTTTCTCAAATCTTAGCCAACAATATAGGGCAATCCTTAGTCGCATGGTAAAACTGAGTACAGTAGTGGCACGACAGTCGCGTCAAATTCAGACAATCCCTCGTGTAGTGTCCTAGTCCTCCACAATTGTAACAAATAAGCTTCCCTCGGCATCTACCAGGCCCTCCTCCACCTCGGCCTCGGCCATGCCCCTGATACTCACCTCACGTTCCCCCAATGCCTTAGCCTAGAGGCCACATTTCTGCCTGTACCACGAATGTAGATATCCTCTCCATCATTAATTTGTAACTACGGAAATCGCGCTCGTCATGACCTACTGATTGACAAAAATTGCAGAAAAGTTGTTGTGGTGTCTGTACAAATTTCTATAGCAAATTGCAATTGTCGATCTCATGTTTCCCAGCCACTTGGCATATAGTGCACCATAGCGCAGGCCCTGCACTCGGCCCTATCGCAGCCTCCAACCATAGAGGCATTGGTCCCCCCGATACAACATAGTTCGCAAAGATTGGACAGTGAACCTTGTCATGCCCCTGACCTTTGCATTTTAGGCACCAAACTTCTTTGCGTGCCTCTGGCCGAGATGTTCTGTCCTTCTTCAGGCTTTGCATTTAGAGCAAAAGGTTTTGCAACTCCGTATGAATCTACTAAACCCCTATATTATCATCTTGCATTGGTGTCTCATGCAGTCTCATCGAGATTTCCAGGGTTTTTGCCTGGGTCCCATTCTTCTGTTGTGATAGCGCAGCCTTTTAGGTGGG
The DNA here is from genome assembly GCA_000404065.3 of Pinus taeda. NCBI lineage: Eukaryota > Viridiplantae > Streptophyta > Pinopsida > Pinales > Pinaceae > Pinus > Pinus taeda. Next base: position 5,056 of record APFE030112964.1, read on the forward strand.
GTAGGAGGAAGGCCACAAACCATTTGCAGTGCTACCCATCAGTTAGATTCATGTTGGCTTCACGGATGGTACACTTCAATCTTTGATCCAAATCACAGGGTTTCTCCCCAGGCTTCATCATGATCTCCTTGAATCCCACAATCGACTGCACTTGAGACTTAGGCATATTGAATTCTTTATTCAACGTAGCCTGGATATCTGCCAATGCAGATGTTTGGTTATCAGCATTGCACTTAATGTACCACGTTAGTGTGCGATCCTACAAAGCACTAACCAGCGTGGCTTTCTTCATTTTGGTCATCCATGATACCCTGAGGTTCACATACAACCTTCGTGACAAGCAAAAACTGGTCTGAATCTTGATTTTCTACACCCTTGAATACAGGTATCTTTATGGAGTTCACCATGTTGAATAGCGATGGAGGTGGGGGTGGTGTGGGCGATGGGGTGTGTGGTGGGGGTGAGGATGGAGGTGATGTGGATGGATGGTGATGAGGATAGATGTGGTGTTGGTATTCGCAGGAACCCTTGTCTTATCAATTGAACAACGCTTAATGGAGAAGACTACACTGCTCCCATATCGTCGCTCAATGTTGAAAATAACAACAAGAAATGCTAAAAATAGAAATGCTAAAAATGGCATTGCTAAAGATAGCATTTTAGGATATTCCAATTTTAATTTGTCCTTGAATTAAAATTGAGAATAAAAATTCGAATTTAGTCTCATCAACTGTTTGAAAAATAATTAATTAATTAATCTTGAGTTAATTAGTTGGAGAAATTCAAACATGAAGTCTTTGTGAAGTCATGCAATAGTTATCCCTTTGATTGAGGGAGTTATCCCCTAATTAAGGAGATAAGGATGAGTTGTATTTGAGTTGTAATTAGTTAGCTCAGTTAACTGAGTTAAGTCCAGTTAGATTAGTTCCAAATAGTTTGTGGAACAGATTGTGAGTTCAGTCAGTTAATACATGCATGCATGCAACTAGTGTACTCCAGATAACTGAATATTCTCTCATAAATAACTCATGCATGTCAGTTTAGACAAAGACCCAGTTGATTAAAGGCAGGGACAATGTACTATCAGTTGCAAGAATTTTCCTATGAGAAAATCTCTTACATGCAGAAGGAATTCATTCCTTGAGGATTGCACAATTTTACAGTGTGTAAGAGCAGTGCTCCACTTCGTTGAAGGTGAATCATCCTAAAGGAACAATGCAAGGAAATAGGAGGCTTAGAGGACAAATGAGAAGGCATATGTGTTGTCTATTATGTCAATGAGCAGCAATGAGGGATTGTACTAAGAGCTGGATAGCTGTGAGAGCTAAATCTTTGTGTAATCCTGAGATATTTCCACTTGTATGATAATATAGATAGCGGGGATTTTAGTTGAGGCTTTCCCCAGAGTATTCTTCTATGTTTCATGCGTATGATTTCTTCTTCTTCTATTGTATGTGTTATGTTTGATCTTGCTCAAATCGATTAAGCTTCCACAAGTTTGATTGTAGAAGTAGATTAAGTATTTTGCTTTAGTACATTGAATAATTAAATTAATCTATAGTGAGAATTTCTACATGGTATCAGAGCAAAGGTGATCAAAGAGGAGAACAGTATACAGAGGAAGGAAATTCAAAGTTTTGAAGTTCTTGATTGCAGGTACAAAATCGAATTCTTATCACACCTCAAAGTTCACCAATGGCATTCAATGGCTTAAGACTTGAGTATGCACTGGATGACAGCTCGAATTACATAGCATGGAAGGATCGCATGGAAGCAGTATTAGAAGACAATGGTTTGAAGGATTTCATTGATCGATAAATCCCTAAGACAGTAGTAGCTAATGCCCAAGAATTGGCTGAATGGAAGAAGTGTGTGGCGGAGGCGAGAAGGATTATTTTGGAGGGAGTTTGAGATCATATTATCTCGAGTCTCCACGGGAAAGAGACTCTGCTTTCAATGTGGAAGACATTAAAGGACCTATATCAGAATAGCAATGACCAGAGGAAGCTAGAACTCAAGAACAAGCTTTAGAAAATCAAGTGTGAAAAGGGCAACACTATTTCTACATATCTGAACAAGCTCACCACCTGTAGAGATGAGCTTGGGAGTGTAGGAATAATGACAGTTGATGATGATATGGTGAGCCTTGCTCTCCTCGGTCTTCCAAAGAGCTGGAATAGCTACCAGGACTCAGTGAATGGAAGAGAGAAACTGTCGGATTGGGAATGACTGTGGTCAGATCTAATGCAGGAAGAGGTCAGGAGAAGCACCAGAGATGGTTCTTCATCTAAGCATGATGATGAAGAAAATCTAGCCTTAGCAAGTAAGGCAAGGAAAGGGTAAGGGAAGGCTTCCCATTCCAAATCAAGTTCTTCCCATGGTGGGAAGAAGATTGACAAATCTAAAGTGAGATGCTTTAATTGTCATGAGGTGGGCCATTATGCAACTAATTTTGCATTGAAGAAATCCAATGAAGGGATCCTTGAAAGGGTCAGAAGGTAAGGCACTGGCCTCTCAGTTCGAATTGGATTTTATCCTCATTGCATGCATGGTTTCATCGATGGTGGGTTTTGTTTGGTACCTGGACAGTGGAGCCTCATTCCACATGATCGGCGATAAGAGTCTATTCACTACATTGGAGGAGAAAGACCTCAATATGCGCATAGAGATGGGCAATGATGGAAAGTACCATGTTCCAGGTGAAGGTATGGTTGTTTTTCAGAGGGAGCATGGAGCTCCTCTCACCCTGAATGATGTAAAGTATGTGCCTAGACTGAAGAAAAACTTGGTAACGGTCACGATTTTGGAAGACAAAGGATATGATGTAGTCTTCAGTTAAGGAAAGGCATTCCTGAGACACATAGCCATGGGTCAGACCAAGAGGATTGGGATTTGAGTGAATAATCTCTACAAGATGGAGGTAGATGATTGTGCTGCATTGAGTTCCAAAGCAAAATTGGTGCAAAACCAATATATTGGCGACTTATGGCATAGGTGGTTGGGCCACTTGCATCATGGGGCCTTGAAGATAGTGCAGCAGATTTCTATCAGACTTCCCAAAGGTAAACTTGAGCAAGTGGGCACATGCAAAGGTTTTACCTTTAGAAAGTACACCAAGTCTTCCTTTCATCATTGAGATAGTCGAGCTGAAGCAATCTTGGAGATAGTTCATACAGATGTGTGTGGACCATTCTCAACAGCTTCCATCGTGAAACAAAGGTATTATGTGATTTTCATTGATGATTTTTCTCGTAAATGTAGGATCTATTTCATGCAGAAGAAGTATCAAACCTTCTCAAAGTTTTGTGAGTTCAAATCTTGGTTGAGAAATAATCAGGGAAGAAGATCAGGACCTTGAGAAGCGACAATGGTGGAGAGTATGTCTCCTAAGAGTTTAAGGACTTCTATGTAGCAGAAGGAATTAAACGGGAGTTGACGACACCTCATAACCCATAGCAGAATGGGGTGGCGAAGAGGAAGAATAGAATGATTGTGGGGGCATCTCGGGCAATGTTGCATGACCAAGGCCTACCACTTCATTTGTGGGCTGAGGCATGCAACACAATGGTATATTTGCAGAATAGAAGCCCACATCGCATTCTTGGGATGAAGACACCAGAGGAAGCTTTCTCCGGGAAGAGACCAGATCTGCGTCACTTTAGGATCTTTGGCTCATCGGTATATTGCCATGTGACCAAGGATTCCCAGAAGAAACTTGAGTCGATAGAAGATTTGGGATACTTGTCGGGTACACTGATACACCCCACAACTATCGAGTGTATTTTCCTACCAATCAGAGGAGAGTGGTTCGCAGAGATCTCAAGTTTGATGAGTAGAAGGCCATGTGAGTTTCCCTTAAGAGAGAGCTCCAAATACAGGTTATGGAGGAACTTTTGGTTCCTAAGTAGGAGGAGCCTCAGACTGATGCAGAGTAGTTACATGCAGAGGTTCCAAGAGTGGAGACATCCACTCAAGCAGAGTCTTCCAGAGATGGGTGGAAGCACACGAGAGAAGCTGACAAATTGTTGTCGAATGTGAGAGAGAATGTGGGAGAACCATTTTCTCAGCGCAGACAGAGGAGGTCACCTGATAGGTACACTGGATACATGGCCCTTGTTGGGGAATGTGTTGAAACCAAGCCATCTTCCTTTGAGGAAGCAGTGCAGCAGCTGATTTGGGTTGATTATATGGTGGAGGAGTATGACTCCATAGTTTGGAACAGTGTTTGGGATGTTCTTCCAAGACCGGAGAACAAGTCAGTTGTGAGTTCCTGTTGGCTTTACAAGGTAAAGCAAACTGTTGATGGTAGTGTGGAGAAACATAAGCCAAGGTTTGTTGCTCGTGGTTTTTCACAGGTCGAGGGGATCAACTATAATGATACTTTTACCCCTGTAGCAAGGTACTCATCTATCATATCGATGTTGGCACTATTAGCACATATGGGTTGGAAGATCCATTAGATGGATGTGAAGACTACATTCCTCAATGGAAATATTGGGGAAGAGGTGTACATAAAGTAGCCAGAAGGGTTTGAGACCTTCGATCGTGAGTCACATGTGTGGCGACTCAAGAGAGCTTTGTACGGGTTCAAGCAAGCACCTCATGCTTGGTACACCAGGATCAACAACTACTTCATCGGGTTGGGCTTCACAAAGAGTGAAGCAGATGAGAACTTGTACCACACCATGATGGAAGGTAAGCAACTGATCATTGTTCTTTATGTTGATGAAGTTATATTGATAGGTGATGATCAGTGGATCATGTCTTGTAAGGAGGACCTTGCAAGAGAGTTTGAGATGAAAGACGTGGGTCTCATGCACTACTTTCTAGGCATGGAACTGTGGCAGAAGGATGGGGAAGTGTTTGTGTCTCAAGGCAAGTATGTCAATGAGATACTCAGGAGATTCCACATGGAGAATTGTAAGCCCATGCAGAATCCTCTAGCAGGTAACTGGAGGAAGAAGGATGCTACTTCAAGAGAAGTAGTAGAAGCTACTGTGTATAGGCAGCTTGTGGGTTCACTAATGTACTTAGTGAACACACGACCAGATTTGTGCTATGTGGTGAACCAGCTGAGTCAAGCTATGGTTCAACCTACCATGCTGTTTTGGAAGGTAGCAAAGCATGTTTTGAGATACCTTAGAGGCACATCTCAATATGGATTATGGTACAGACGGTCAAAGGGGGTGAAAATACAAGGCTTCACAGATGCATATTGGGCAAGGAGTGCATCAGAATGAAAGAGCACATCAGGAGGAATTTTCAACCTTGGTTCAATTGCAGTTTCTTGGTACAGTAGAAAGAGAAGCCAGTTGCACTCAGCTCAGCAGAGGCTAAATAGATGGCTGCAAGTCAGGCAACATGTGAGGCCATTTGGACGCAAAAAATTCTAGTTGGTTTGTTTGATCAGAGGATGGATCCAACTGTGATCTATTGTGACAATCAAAGTTGTATCAAACTCTCTGATAATCTAATATTTCATGACAGGTCCAAGCATATCAACATTCGGTATCATCATCTCAGGGACTGTGTGGCGAGGAGGATCATGTTGTTGCAGTATATTTCAATAGAGGAGAAAGATGCTGACATTTTGACTAAGGCATTGTCAAAGTGCAAATTCGAGTTCCATAGACAGAGGATCGGGGTGGTAGATAATCCCTTTCTTATTGAGAGGGAATGTTGAAAATAACAACAAGAAATGCTAAAAATAGCATTGCTAAAGATAGCATTTCAAGATATTTCAATTTTAATTTGTCCCTGAATTAAAATTGAGAATTAAAATTTGAATTTAGTCTCACCAATTGTTTGAAAAATAATTAATTAATTCATATTGAGTTAATTAGTTGGATAAATTCAAACATGAAGTCTTTGTGAAGTCATGCAACAGTTATCCCTTAATTAAGGAGATAAGAATGAGTTGTATTTGAGTTGTAAATAGTTAGCTCAGTTAACTGAATTAAGTCTAGTTATATTAGTTCCAAACAGTTTGTGGAACTGATTGTGAGTTCAGTCAATTAATGCATGCATGAAACTAGTGTACTCCAGATAACTAAATATTCTCTCATAAATAACTCATGCATGTCAGTTCAGACAAACACCCAGTTGAGATTAAAGGCATGGATAGTGTAATATTAGTGGCAAGAATTTTCCTATGAGAAAATCTCTTGCATGCAGAAGGAATTCATTCCTTGAGGATTGTGCAGTTTTACAGTGTGTAAGAGTAGTGTTCCACTTGGTTGAAGGTGAATCATCCCAGAGGAATAGCGCAAGGAAATAGGAGGCTTGGAGCACAAATGAGAAGGCATATGTGTTGTCTATTCTGTCTATGAGCAGCAGTGAGGGATTGTACTGAGAGCTAGATAGCTATGAGAGCTAAAGATTTGTGTAATCCCAAGATATTTCCACTTGTATGATAATACAGATAGCAAGGTTTTTAGCTAAGGATTTCCCCATAGTATTCTTTTGTGTTTCATGTGTATGATTTCTTCTTCTTCTATTATATGTGTTTTGTTGATCTTGCTCAAATCTATTAAGCTTCCACAAGTTTAATTGTAGAAGTAGATTAAGTATTTTTCTTTATTACATTGCATAATTAGATTAATCTACAGTGAGAATTTCTATGCTCAAAGGAGGTTCGAGCAGTAGGCTATACTCAGGACCTTTTCTTCCTCTCTCCCTGAAATACCTTCCACTTTGCGTAGCTCCAAACATCAAGGTAACCACATGACCCACTTTTCACATAAGAGCATCTTAATCCAAGTATTTAGTGACTTCAAATACTTACCTCGTGGTCCTTTAAATAAGCGGCAATCTGCTTCGCTGTAACTGACAGAAGTATCGACTACGAAATCTATCACAAATCCTCCTATGATGCGGTTGAGCCAATGGTTGACAACGCACATGATCTTATCTTCAGAGGCTTCCAATTTCTGTACTAACTCTAGTGTCCAAACAATCGAATTTTCAAGGCTCCACCTTCCTTGGTCATCTACCAACTTTGCGATCCACTCATATAACTCAAACAGGAAGGAACAGAAGAGTATTTCATGTATTTCTATGTAAAATATCTGTCCAACCACTATTCTTTCGTCAATCGCAGATTCTTTTTCTCTTGCACTGTGAATTCGTGGATATTTCTATCCAACCAATTTTTTATCTCTTTCTTAGTTGGATTCTAATGATATGACATCACACATCTCATTGTGTAGATCCCGATCCCGGCAAAGAGACCATTTGTTGGCTTGATAGGCCCTAACCCAAGTTTAGTGTTAAGAAGCCAAGAAAATCCCTACACTACTGGCCCTTTCGGCATTAATCCACGGAGCGCGGACTAAATTCTCACCCGAAGTAGTATGGCGAGATGCAGGAACCAAGTTTCCACACCTTGAGAGAGTTGTGATGTCGATCTTATACCCTAACCCCTATCTTTGTGTAGATCAATAAGCCTTTAGGGCTTATCAATGTACTTCTTCTTCCGTCTTTCATAACCTCTGCAAAGGTATCCAACTGTCCTTTGCACAACCCTAGACGATGATTCAAGCACTTACGTGCCTCTATAACTAGGTTATTGTCTTATTTCCCAAATTATCTTAAGTATTAACCAAATTTACCATGCAATTAAGATTATCCTCGCATAAACATCTATTATTACTTGTGTTCATGTAATAGATGGAAACATATATTTTCGCGCATCAACCTAACGTTATATCTTAAACCCAGCATTCAACATTTATAGCATAAGTAAAATAATGCTTACACAGATGGAAAGTACATAGTAAGTTTAGAACACTTCTCTTTATTGATGATTTAGATTTCCAATACATACTCTAACTGCCCTGTGCACATAGTTGCAGGGGTCCACGCACTCAGTTATAGACTTCTACACTAGGCCTCTACGTACTCAACTGTAGAGCCTCTTCCTCCACTAAGACTCTTGCTCTTAGCTCTCACAAACCTATTACATCAATGACTCATGACTATTGAACTACCTTAGACTCTCTAAGACTCCCTTTTTATACAATCATATGGTCCACGGACCAAGGGCAGATCTCCAAAATCGACACAACCTATTTGACTAAGAGCGGAAAACCCTCTTTTACTTTAGATATCTTTGCTCTCTATAACCACAAAATGTGGAGACTTTACATTTATTTTCTACAAAATTCGGGCCTTCTGCCCCAAACTTGTGTTTTTAACCCCAAAATTGACCCCCAGGGGACCCGTTCCCAACACTAAGTGACAAATTTCTCTTCAGCCTCTTGGGTGTATTCTCTGTCCACTCCTCTTTCTTGGCATACTGCTTTATTTCTGGTCTTGGTGTATGTGCATAAGGTGTGGTCTTCTGCTCAACTCTTAATTTTTAAATTATCCCTAATGGATCATAATACCATGTGAAACGCAGCTTGAATTTCATCTTCTTTAGTAACTCATCCGCTTCCTTTGTTGATGCTTTGGTGTTGATGGTGTAAGGACCAATATGTGCCTTCAATTTAAGTTGTGCCTTCTTTTTTCTTGACACAAAATGCAGGTTTTCCATATTCAACATTTTCCTGATATATTCCAAGGAAAATATTCTTACTTGTACAAAACCTGACAACCTACAGGGAGGGAGTTCACATCCATAGATTCAAATTTCTGTATAATTCTCATAAAGATACTAGTCTCCAACCTTGGATTTTTATTTAAGATGTAAAACTCCTTTGCTTTCTGGTGAAATCCTTGGTATAACAATGATGCTAAGAGGACACAAGGATACATGCAAAACCTGATCTAAAAAATTACTAAATGAATATTCCTTTGTATTCTTTCTGACCAAGGAATTCCAATGAATGACTAACAATGGTTTTCCCTATACATCCACCTTCTGTGACTGCAATTTGAACCTATCTACTTGATAGAACAAAATCAAATATGCAATGACTGACTAGTGTTTTAATGCACCTTCAACAGTAAACTTCTGAACTGACAATGAATAACATTTGATAGATATTGACTGTAGTTAAAAATGATTGATGTTTTCTCACCAATTAAAAATACTGACAAAAATCGTAACACTACTACATCTACCCATTGATCTGTGGGATAATCTAATGGGCAAGTAACCATATAAATAACGTGCCTTGACATTTCAGGGAAAATAGAAGCAAAATATGGGGGATTATATCTGGGAAACTCAGAATTTTCAGGCAGAAAAGACTCAAAAATATGGCTCGTTGAGAGAAATTAATCTTCTATTATATTTCCATGAGTGAATCAGTGGAAAATGGATGTAAGGGAGCTTGAGGATTAATCTGAAGATCTTTCCAAATAGCTTCTGGTGTAATTACGAATAAGATTTCATTATTTTGGACAATTACAACCTTTTGGCTAGGGAGATACCTAAGATGACACGATATGAAAAACTCTTGGAAAAAAATGAGTTTGGGGAAAAATAAATTGAGGTAAGAATGACTCCCAGATAGTCAATTCATCATTATTATCCAAAAAAAAAGTTAATTTCCTAGTTATCAAGCTTGTACAAGTCAAACTCACTCTGGGTTTCCACTATTTTATACTTTGTGTCAACCAAAGGAAATTCATACAAGTTATTAATAGGAGGTAATATAGGACTTTAAAAAACCATTTTGCATTTCCTTTATGGGACAACATCTTCTATTGTAATGGAGGCTAAGGAAATAGTGTTACTATACTACAATTGATTGATTACAGATGGGAATGGTGTTGCAGAGGGTGCTGGTGCACTTGAAAATATTTGGGTCAAACATTCACAAATAAAACGACTGGCAAAAGGGACTAATGCAGGGTGATGTGGGGTTTATAAAGCGAGACAAGGGTGATTAATGGAAACATTATTAATTTTGGAGTGTCACATTAAAAGAATTAAACGTTGGAAGGAGTCATTAATGGATAACATCCCATATTCCTGTTGGCAGGAATATTCAATGACTAACGTCGATGTGACGTGGATGGTAATGTGACATGGATGGATGAATGGACAATGGGTGGTGTGCCATGAATGAAGCAGCAGCAGGTGAGGGTAAGTGAGAGCAGGCAGTGGTTTTCAGGGGGGGTGCAAACGGTAACTGGTAAAGGAGGAGAGGGCCCCAAAGTCATCACGGAGACACCTTGTGGTTTTCAGCAATTTCCAAAAAACTATATTTTGGACCTTCCCCCCCCCCGCCGCCGTTAAGTTCTGAAATCTCGGGGGAGTGAACATCATCCTCCATCGTTGATGATCATATAAATGCTTTATCAAAATGTGGAAAAACATCACATCCATTTTATTTACAAATTGAAATAAAATATTTCGTTAATTAATTAAAATTAACGCAACATTTTAACTAGTGTGCCCTTTTGGGGTTTTTATTTTTATTCATTTTTCACATATTTTCTTTTATTCACCTTTTATTTTTCCTTTATTTTTATTTCTTTTTCTGTTTTCATAATTTTCTATTTTTCTTTTTGCTTTTATTTTATTTTATTTTCTCTTTCTATCTTTTCTTATTTTTTCATATTTATTTCTTTTTTCCAGAAGGATAAAAAACAATTAAAATAAAAAATAAGTTACAACATCCCATTGTGATAAATAGCTAGATAATCATACCTTGATCACTATATTTATAGGAACCTAACAATGGCTCCAATGGGGATGGCATCCTCCCTGTGAGGTACCAAGAACACCATAGACTAGTAGCCTTATCCATTGGGCGCTTATTTGACCCTAAATCAATTGAAATTGACTTGATTGACTGAAAATTCATTACATGTGGTAGAAACTTAGGGCCTTCACTCCATGCTTCAATTTTTTATGACAACCACCCAGACCTACAATACTTGGAAAGATAAAATGATATATACAATGTTGTATTTGAAACTAGCTGAACTTAGGTGAAGTAATGTTTGAGTAACCTACCACTGACAAGTCCTCCAACAAGTAATTCCCCTATTATATCTTTGAACAAAAATGTAGTGGTCCCACGGAAAGCTTCAATCTCGTAAAACCCCTTTCACAAACTGTCAAATCTTCCATGTTTTCCCTTTTCCTCATTTATGGCATCCCATTTTAACACAAGCTCATCAAGCTGAAAATCATCAACATTCACCCTTCTATCATGAATCCTTTCAATATTTCCCTGAATTATCTAAGTGTTGTTGTAGACTTCTTCTATGGTCTGTTGAAATTGTACCATTTGATTTATCCTTCTCTGCACGTCATTTGTTTCTACCTCTAATTCCTGCAATAATTTCAAGACTAGAATTCCTAGGGAAGCAGGGAACACTGCATCAACTCCATAAACCAATTGGAAAGGTGGCATTCCAATTGACTTCTTAGTACTTACCCTATCAGCCCATAGAGCATTTATCAACTTTTTGTGCCAATTCTTTTTGTTCTCCTATAACAACTTCATTATGATATTGACCAAACTCTTGTTAGAAGACTCTGCTAACCCATTTCCTTGAGGATAATAGGTAATAGAATTTCCTAGAACTATATTATATTTATTGCAAAAAGAAACCATATTTGTTGATTTAAATGCAGCAACATTATCAGTGATGATCTTGTGAGAACATCCAAACCTAGAAACAATATTACCTTCCATGAATTAGATAATTATTGAGTCTATGGACTACCTAGTTGGAACTGCTTCTATCCATTTGGTGAAGTAATCTATGGCTGTTAGAATCCACTTGTGTTGGGTCGAAGAACATGGATGAATCTCCCCAATAAAATCCAAACCCCACTACTAAAAAGGTACTTCTACTAAAATGGGCTTCAAAGGAAAATATAGGAGTTTCTTATTCCCTTCAAATATATGACACTAATTACAAGTAGAAACCCTTTTGTGCACATCAGCAAACAAAGTAGGCCAATATAAATCATCTCTCAAGAATTTTTTTATTGTAGTCTTCCAGAAAATATGCCCTTCACAGTCACCTTTATGAAACTCTTCCATTATCTTATATGCCTCATTCTCTAACAAAAAATTCAATAAAATTCCTTCACCATCCTTCCAATATAAATCCTAATCTAAAATGCATAAATTAACAAACTTTAATTTGAGAAACCTTGTTTTAGTCTTTTTCGTGCCAAGTGGAGCTTGTAAATGTTGCAAAACATAAATAATATATGTATTCCAGGGGAAACAAAAAAATTTTATGATATCTATTGGACAGACTCTTCTTCATCATCTTGAGTAGCAAAAAAATTGATATCCAATGCATGCAAATTTGATTCAGCCATCAATTTGGCTAATCCCTGTCCCTTAATAATTTTTTTGGGCTTAATTTCAATATCGTATTCCAAAATAACATCTATCCACTTGCCTATCTTCCCTTCTGGATCATTTTGAGTAAGGATGTCTTTTACAACTGCATTGGGAACAAAAGCAATTATATGAGAATGCAATATATACACTCTAAAATCCTTCAAGTTGTTTACCAAGTAAAAATCTTGCTTTTCCATAATATTATATTTCAAAGAATAATCTCTTAACCCTATACTGAAAAATCTATGGGATGCTCATGATTCCCTTGGTTTTTCTGGATTAGTTCCGTTATAATAGTGTGTTCTAAGGCAAATAAAAAAATCATGAAATATTTGGTGTAACCATGACTACCCAAAATAGGAGCATGATTCAAGGTTGACTTTACCTCACTGAATGAGATTTTTGCTTTAGCATTCCATTTTATTTCACTGTCCTTTATCAACATGTTAGTGATAGCTCTTAAAATTTCATCCAAGATGGAATAAGCCTCCTCGGAAAATTAATTCTACCAATGAAAGACTACACTTCCTTTTTTGTTTCTTGGGAGATCAATTTCATAATAGCCTCAATTATACTTGGGTCAATTCTAATACCATCTTTGGAAATTATATGACCTAGCAGTTTACTTTCTTCCAAACCAAAAAGAGCCTTTTTAGGATTCAAAGAAAGACCAAATTTTCTACATTTCTCAAAGACAATTTTCAAATGAAATAAATGATCTTCATAAATTTTAGAGAACACAATGATGTCATTGAGATGTATCACAATAAATCTTTCTTTTTCATTTACAAAAGAAATATCCATTGCTCTTTGAAAAGTCTCCCTTGCATTCATAAGCCCAAAAGGCATATTTACATACGTGAAAGTTCTTGATGGTGTTATGAAGACTGTTTTGTCTCAATCATTTTTATAAACTTAAATCTGGTTGTAGTCATAGAAACCACCAAGTAAAGAAATTCTTCTAGAACCAACTACCCATTGGAAAATGTGATCCATCTTCAGCAAGGGGTAATTTTATTTGAGAGAAACCTTATTTAGGTTCCGGAAATCTACACATAACCTTATTTATCTACTGTTTTTCCTCTTTGGTACTAGATTTGATAACCATTTAGAAAATCTCAAAGGTATAATAATCTTAGCATCAAAAAGCTTCCTTACCTCTTTCTCAATTAAGGGCAACAAAACAGTGTCCACTCTCCTTAGCTTCTGATTGAAATGTTTCTAATATTCTTTGATAGGAGTCATATGTTGAATAATACATGCTTCATAGGCCTTCAGGTCCTTGTATCCCCATGCAAAAACATCTGAGTATTCTCTCGACAAATAAATGTATTTATGCTTCTCTTCTGGAGGTAAGGACTTACAAATCTTCACAATATTTGGTTTATCTTTATTCCCTATGTTATAATCCTCCACTTCAGTTCTAGTAGGTTGCATTTTGGGGTTTTGAGCCACATCATTAAAATCAAATAATTCTTCAAGTGGTACCAAACCTCTTGGTATCACAATGTCCTTTAATTTTAGGATATTAAGATCTATTTCATGTTCATCAGAGTTCTCACTGATCTAATTCAAAATAGTTTCTTATCTATTATCATCGACGCTATTTTCCAGATCAATATAAAAATTTTGAAACTCCCCCTTTAATTTCAAAACATTATCTAATTGTTTTTCATTGTAAAACACTTTCCAATAACTTATGTTATCTGGGATAGTAGGCCTATGTTTTACCTCAATATCATATTTCTTATTTGGGTGAAAAGAAATCTTACATGTACTTTCTGAGGAAGCCAATGCATCAGAAAACACATTCTAATTTCTAGGAATCAAGAACAACTGATACTCTGGAAAGAACTGCAAAAAATATAAAATTAACATTCTTGTATGCCTTAAAAATGGGGTGTTTGTTTGAGTACTCACATTTAGTTTGATTAATGATGAGTTTTGAATATCCATGGATCGAAATCCTTTTGGCTCTTGGTCCTTTCAATAGTTGTAACCCCAAAATAAGTGCCTTATATTCAAAAATATTGTTGGTACATTGGAAAGCAAGCTTGTAGGAATACTTCTTTGATCTACTTGATTTTGTGTTTAAGATCCATACACCAGCCCCAGATCCTTCCTTGTTGACTACCCCATCAAAATACATATGCCAAAGGCCTTCATCATTATCATCTTATGTTTCAGTATTTAACTTCACATCCCTTGTTTTTTCTGATTGGCTTTCCATGTCTTGAATTTATTCTTCCAAACATATGTCATTATGTAAAATGAAAGAATCCATGTATGAATGTATAGGATAGAGTGGGTAATTATTGGTTTCTCTTGATTTCATACCATATATTTCATAAGGGTCTACCTGTACAATCTCCTTTGTTGCCCGAAAATAATAATACTTGCATATGTCATATCCATTTGCAACGTGCCTTGCATCTTTGCTCCCCAAGACCTTAAGAAGAGCACTCCATATATTGGAGGGATATAATCCACAATAATATCCATCACTATACTTTTTGTTGTGATTTGGGTAAGGATCCCACATAAATCCTTGATCAAATCTAAACATATTACCGTGCTTGAATCAAAATAGAAGAGCTCTTTATATGGTCTGGTTATATCTAATCTGAGTTTATCCATAATCACATTTGGCATGAGATTATGTGAAGCACCCGAATCCAGCATGGCATTGTGAAAAATGAAATCATTAATGTTAAAATGGTGGAACATTACCATCTTATGATTTTCCCTCAACTTCTAGTCCAAACAGCAATCTAGGTTGGTCATCACTTATATTTACAGTATATGTTCCTTCTTCTTCTTTGGTGCTTTTATAACTTGACTTCTATATACATCCTTTTTCATTTATTCAATTAATGGAATGGAAATTTTAACCTTTGACAACTCATTTTCAAGGTTAAAAGAAGGTTGAGGATTTTCTACCTCTTTCACATTTGTATCTTGTTTTTGAGGGGCTTCCTTTGGAGGATCAACCTTCGTTTGACTTGTACAAGGTGTATCAGTTTGGATATTTTTAGGAGGATTTGCAGCAAAATTTTTATTTCTCATATTATAATTCTTATGCACTTCCATAATGGCATATTGATAGCCCTTTTTGTAATCCTCTGATTCTATAGGCATCACTTCTTGTTGTGATAACAAGAACAAATATTGTTACTCTTTGGTCAAGAAAACAATATATGTTTCTCCTTCACCAAACATATTGATCTGGTTCTCTTCTAGCTCATATGTTGTCTCATGTTCTTCCTCAGCATAATTTTCCTGGATAGGAGGTCTAATTTGTTGTTGATCTATTGGGTTTCTTAGTTCTCTTTGCTTAATTTTGGGCTATTGTCTTCTGAAATTTGGATTACTGATCTGTGGACCCCCTTGTGGTTCTTTTGGTGTAGCTCTATCTGTCAAAGTCATTCTCTCCATAGTTTTAACCAAAGTGTCTAGTTTTACATATGATGATGATGTAGGTTCTTATTTAATGGTCACTCTCTTCTTAGACCTCAATTTAGCTTTCATGGCCAGCAGATTGGCCTCTACACTAACAACATTCTTTTTCATCTCCTCTAAAGTAGTTGGATTTCTTTCTCTCAACTGATAAGCCACGTTAGCATCAAAACCCATCTAGTTATCGAAGTAAGGCCAACCCTGGTGGGGACTTTATTTCTACTAGAATAGAATTATATAGTTATTGAATCTATCTGAATAATCTTGAACTGACTCTCCTGGAGCTCTCCTTAAAATTTCATATTCTGCAAGAATCTGAAGTGAATTCTTTTTAACCTCCCAATGAGAAATAAAAATTTGATGAAATTGTTGTAAATTGGCAATACTACCTGTTGCCAATCCCCTATACTATTTTCTCGCTTCACCTGTCAAACTTTGGGCAAAGAACCTTATTCGAACATCATCATCATCAACCTCTTCTAGGTCTGCAAAATCATTCATCTCATCAATGTGTTGTTGAGATGTAGTAGGTCCAGTGCCATTGAATTGGGGTATACGTTGTGAATAATTCAGTGGAATAGAATTTAGTCGTTTTTGCAGAACCAAAGGGGCATAGTGGGTTTCCATGATTGGAATATGAGAGGTAGATGAAATTGTAATTGTGCCTGATGCTAGAGGTGTCAAAGGTGGTGGGGTTGTAATCAATTGAGTTGTTGTAAAAGAAGTATGGATAACATATGTAATAGGGATAGTATAAAAAGGAGTATACAAAGGGAGGTCAATGATGGAGTAGAATAAGAAATGACAGTTTGTTGAACTATGAATGGTTTTTTAGCAGCATGATTCAACTAAGTTACCAAACTTTAAAGCTTTTCAAAAGGTTGTAAGACATCTTTATCAGCTTATGAAATAATAAGTTTTTGTGTTGAGATGTATGGTTTCAAATTGGTTTCATCAAAGACTGATTCTAGGATAAAAAAATTTGATTTGGTTCTCAAAAGACTATGTTCGAAAGGAAAATCAAAATCAATATCCTTAACTATTATAAGGGTTTCAGGGAGCGAGTGAGATCTCAGAAAAGGGATATTCCTCGCTTCACTTTATTCAAGGTTATGTTTCCTAATAAACCTCTCAAGATCATTCACAAAATTATGAGGATCAAGATGTAGATGCGCTCATGTGTAAATCTTTCTAGGAGCCAGATTTCCAAGGAAACTTGTGACAACTAATTTTTAAACATAACTTCTGGAGGAAAAATTTTGCCTAATTATTTCTACCTCACTGTCACCCATAGTAAATAGGTTTAAGCTTTTTAAACTAGAGTTTACCTGGCTTCGATCCCCAATATGGTTGCCAGAATGTTAACACTTTGTAGTTTTCCTAGGTTGAAAAGGAAACTGTAGAGGTAACCACAAACCACTTTTAAAGCTGGGATCTAGCCCTTCCAGCTTTAGAGGGAGAACTCTCACTGTATGATTTTAATTTTGATGTTTAAATCTCAAGCTATATATGAAAGGTCAAGTTACGTTTTTTCAAAATTTTGGTTGTAGAATGAAAGAAAATTCCATTGGGCATGGCGTCATGAAAATATTCTGTAATCAATCATAAAAAAATAGAGTAGCTGAACAGGGCAAGGTAGGAAAACTCTTGGATCTCATGAATTATGTGTTGTATGCATCATATGAATATAAGGTGAGAATCAATTAAATATAAATCATAATTAAATAATTATTATATTTAATCTCAAAAAGAAAACATTAAGGTTTTTTAAACAAGCCAGGTCAGAGTGGACAAAAAATGAGCTAAGAAGAGTTAGGGTTACACTGTGTGATGATGGTTTAGGAGAGGTTGTCATGATCTATACTCAGGGTGGCTCGCATGGCTACCAAGGAGCAATGGGTGGCTGGAGGAAAATGTACCTTCAGTGGGATTTTTCTAGAGCTCCAGACGGGTGGGAACAACCAAAATACTAGATCGCTAGAGACTTGGACTTTACAAAAAAAGAAGAACAAGGAACCATGGCAGAACCTAATATCATGGCAAGAAAAGCGACTATGCTTTGCCGCCCTTGGCTCCACTTTCTTCGTGGGCCCATTGGTTCTGGCTCACACAGGATGGGATGGCCAAAGTGGGCTCTCTGGTTTACATTGGAGCGGTTGCTTTTGGTGTCCCTGTGGTAGGCAGTGATTGCATTTTTTCTAGTGAATAGACCACACAAATTATGTATAATATGTGACACGGATCCTAGTAGCAGCCTCTATTTAGCTTATGCCTCTGAAAATGCATGAGGCATACCTTCGACTGGCTCTATGTGTAAGCATCGTTGGAATTTAGGCGCGGAGGAGGGGGAAGGACTTCTTGTTCAGTGTCTCTAGCCCCTTATCTCTACGGGTGACAGGTGAATAAATTTCTTGGGTACACCGGCACCAAAAAATTTCGGAGTTGTTGGAAGACTATTTATTTTCCCTTTGTTCCTACAATGACTCATCAACTTAAGCATTCCCAAGACACAGCCAACCCATAAGCTACAACTTGGCACTATTGCGATGGTCTTGGTCCTAATTTGCACCATAAAACGCTCCATTCAGCCCACTGTGCCATATGGGCTTCCCATTCCAGAGCAGAATATGGCCAAAAAGTCGGATTATGGCTCCCGGTAACTAGTAAATCCTCATTGTTTTAAAATTTTCAATAAAACCTTGCTAGGATTTCCTTATTAATATGGGTAAATAAAACAGAAAGAATGAAACATCTAAAGCTGATTGTCTCACTAAAGGTTGGATACCCTGCACAAATGCAAAATCTAATATATGGGGTAAAGCATTACAGGATAACTGGTATGTGCAAGATTACCATATCTTATCAGTATCCTCATAACCCTCAAACCAAGACTTTGAGGTGGTGCTGAAACATCCAATAAAACAAATAATGTCGAATATGGTTATGGGAGCAGTACTTCTAAAAGCACATAAGCCAAATAGAAGAAAATGAATGTAGGAGTCTCCTTCAAGAACATCCTACAAGGAAAAAATTGCAGCTACAGAACCCAAAAACAAGTTGGTACCTCCCTTAGCCCATACATTGTGGAGAAAATGAACTCCATTCCAGATCTTAATATAGAAAATAAAGAAACATATGAGCATTGTGCTTCATTTGAATCACAAGAAATTATTTTTCGTTTTAACTGCTTCAGGCCAAAACCTGTGGAGTTATTTCATTGTATTTTGACCATTTGGTCACTAGATTGTGAAATACACCTATGCTCCAAAGGGTTCTTCATAGTAAAATTCCCATCATCAAAGGCAAGAGATAGTATTATACAGGGTGGACCATGGTTCTGGGGATCGAAGGGCCTTTTCATCACACCTTGGTTCCATGATTTTGATGTAAACACCATGGGTGTCACCAGAATGTCGATGTGGGTCCGATTGCATAATCTCCCTCTTCATTTGTGGGATGAGCGAGTACTTACAGGTATCAAGAAAATGATTGGGAAATATATCAAGAGAGATGCCCAAATATTGGAAGAACGGATCTACACATACACTCGGATATGTGTGGAAGTAGACCTAACTAAAGAATTACTGGATCGCATACAACTAATCCATAAATAGAGGAATTGGACTTAGCTTCTAGATTATGAGAACACAACCTTCAGATGTAGAATTTGTAGGCAAATATATCATCTTCAAAATATGGTCCCGATCCCAAGAAAGAGACCAGAAGAAAGAAGAAGAATGGGAAAAAACCCAAAGGTTGGAATTTCCCTCCACCCGAGTCGGATGAGGAGGAGGACGAAGCAGAGGAGGAAACAACACAAATCGGGATCAACCAGCCATCACAAGTACCATAAAATCAGGGGGAACACTCTTAGGATATTAATGAACCACAGAACAGTCAGGTAGAATCAGTAAACATACAAGTATCTATGCAAACAAGTGGGTACAGACGTATCCATTCATCAGAAAATTCAGGTACTGACAAGGACAATGCAAGACCTAAAGTTGGCAATTGTCTTGCACTTTTTACTTCTTTGCCATATCAAGGAGAATGGTGCAAGGTTGAAAAAAAGAAAGGGATAAAAGCCTAACTTTTCTCCTCATTGTATATTAGTTTGAATTTTGTATGTTTCTGCTTATCATCAGTCATGGACTTGATGATGCTATTTTTCTTAGCAAATGTAACATGTGATTTTGTTTTCACTACTAAAATTATAGTTTTTTCCCAGGAAAAAAAAAGATCAGAGTAATGTAAGTAAAGTCAGCTTATAATCTTCTTGTAAAAATCAAGAAAGAAAATCCATGTGAAAACTTACAAGGAAAAATAAATTGACAAAGAGGAAAACATTGCCATTTATCTGACACCAAAATTCTAAAACAATACTACCTCTATATTTCTGAATTGATTACTTCAAAATAAAGTCCACAACTTACAATCAAAGAAAGATCTTATTTTTTTACATAATCCAACCCTTTCTAATTCTTTTTACAAAATACTTATAAAGATTGTAATGAACTAATTAGGACTTCAAATAAAATTAATTGCAAAATAATATCTACCAGAAAATGTAGATATTTCAAAAATAGAACTAAATGATAGCAATTATGGACTAATTCGGATGTTTTGCTCACACTTTGAGGAGTGTTGTTGTTAACTGTAGCTGCATTTCTGCTCCTTATGTGTGACTACTCCTAATCTAGGGTTTCTGTTTGATTTTACTCAATGGGTTCCAATAGTTTATCCCATCTTTCTTCACTAGGGATAGATAAATTTACCATATTTCGAAATCTTTCATCCACTTCTGTGTATGTTTGAAAGTTGGTTTATTGAGAAATAGATGATGGATTTCATGTTCAATGAAGAGGTCATATTGTATGCCTTCCATGAAATCTTCTCCACTTATTATTCCTTTTACTTTAGTGAATTTGGATATATCTGCAGCTATATTATACAATTGGTACTGGTAGTTCTCTAATGGAATCAATTTTCCATTAGAAGTTCTCAAAGATGGAAGCCCTTTATCCTGCAACAAATTAAATTTTAAGTTAAATCTCTTTATTTCTATTTCTAACTCTTTTCACTTGTTTTCAAGACGTATCATCAAGTTCTTCTTTTTTAGAACTCTTTTCACTTCCATGATTGTGAATTTTTTGTCTTGAATTTAAAGTTTGTCGAGCTCATCCTTGGTCTTAAAGTTCAACATCTTGATAATTTTGTGTGCCTCTTTAGGCCCGTGTTCAATTTCAACCTTTGTTCATTCAAGTGTTGCTTTGACATTTTGTACCAGTTCCACCTCAAATTTAATCTGGAATGATTAACACAACTCTATGATATTTGCATTAATGTTATTCCATATGTTTTGCTTGGCCTCTGCCAACATTTTTGTTGTTAATGAAATATTTTCATACTTTATAATCTGTTGAGTAAGTTTGAAATTTTTATGCACTTATGCTAAATAAACATTGTTAGATTTGATCTTATTTTCCTCCATTGTTTTCAATGATGCTAACAATCTTTCATTTTCCTTTGTGGTTAATGATAAATCTCCCAGAGCTTTCACTAACTTTTCAGAAGAATCTACAGTGGATGTTTCTACCCTTTCTGTTGAGGTCATTGATGTTGTTTGTTGTACTATCTGTTGTGGTGATGTACCTACAGCTACCAACAATTCTTTTTCTTTCAAAAGTGCCTCCACCTTTGTCTCCATTTTCTGAATTTGAATGTTTTGTTCAACTATCAATTTGAACAAATTTTGTTTCTCTACCTCCAACTGAGTGATTTCTTTGCTATGTGGGTGCTTTGTTGTTTGAAGCTTGAGTTTCTTTCTCAAAGCTTGAATATCAACGTTCTTTTTTTTAATCATAACCTCAACTTCTTTGATGTCACCAGTATCGTATCCTAATTTAATCACCAAATCTTCAAGAGCTGTGGTTATGTTATATTTGGCCAAGGATGACGTTCACTCTATCTTTAGTTGTGAATGCATGTTGTTTAGAGAGGCTTGCAGCTTGGAGGCCGCCATGGCTGGACTTGTTAATGTTGAGTATACCATTTTACTAGCCTTTTTATGCAAGTCAATTTGATCGATTGCATGAATCTTCTTGGTATTGAAAGAAAATATAGAGACTTTGGTGCCTTCTGTAGCTTTAGGGACTAGAATTGTAGGTTCCAAGAAGGCCAATTGGAACTTTCCCTTCTCTATTTCAAGTGCAGACAACAATTTGTGTTGAGCAGTAGAAGTCTTCTTTCAAAATTTTGAGTATGTTGTAGCCTTCAATGCTTCATTCTTCTTCTTAATCTCTCTATATCTAGAAAAAAATGTTGCTGTGTTGTAACCTGGGATGTAGAATATACAGGTGATTATTTTGGTGGGAAGACTTGTTAAAAAGTTGTAGCTTTCTCCTTTGAGAAATTTTCTTTTGATGATTCTTCTTGAGTATTTGTCTGAGTATCATTTTTAGTGTCAATATTAGTATTTGTCTTAGGATCTATCTTCTTTCTTCTCTTGGAAACACAAAATTCTGCAACTTGAGACCCTGAATCTGTAGGAGACATATTTTCCCTTGATCTCTTAGCCTCTTTTTACTTTGAAATAGGAGTCTGCAGAGATGTTTGACTAAAAATTTACTAATCATCCTCTTGTATTGTATTCTCTATCCACTCCTCTTGATTGGAATATTCTCTATTTCTGGTCTTAGTGTATGTGCATAAGGTGTGGTCTTCTGCTCAACTCTTAATTTTGAAATTATGCTTAATGGATCATAAGACCATGTGAAACTTAGTTTGAATTTTATCTTCTTTAGTAACTCATCTACTTCCTTTGCCATTGCTATAGTGTTGATGATGTAAGGACCAATATGTGCCTTCAGTTTAAATTGTGCCTTCTGCTTTCTTGACACAAAATGCAGGTCGTTCGTATTCAACATTTTCCTGATATATTGCAAGGAAAATATTCTTGTTGGTACAAAACCTGACAACCTACAAGGGGGAGTTCACATCCATAGATTCAAATTATGTATAATTTTGGTAAAGATACCAGTCTCCAACCTTGGCTTATTCTGTAATATGTAAAACTCTTTTGATTTCTGGTGAAATCCATGGTATAACATTGTTGCTAAGAAGACACAAGGATACATGAAAAAAATGGTCTACAAAATTACTAAATGAATATTCCTCTGTATTCTTTCTAACCAAGGAAGTCTAGTGAATGACTGATGGTGGTCTTCCCCGTACATCCACCTTCTACAACTGAAATTTGAACATGTCTTCTCGGTAGAAAATAATCAAATATAAAATGATTGACTAGTGTTTGAATGCACCTTTAGCAGTAAACTTCAAAAATTGGTCATGAATAACATTTGATAGATATTGACTGTAGTTAAAAATGACTAATGGCTTCTCACCAATTGAAAATACTGACAAAAATCCTAACACTACTTCATCTACCCATTGATCTGTGGCATAACATAATGGGAAATTAACCATAGAAATAACTTGCCTTGACATTTTAGGGAAAATAGAAGAAGAATATGGGGCACTATGTCTGGGTAACTCAAAATTTTCAGGAACTCAAAATTTTCAGGCAGAAAAGACTCAAAAATATGGGCTCATTGAGAGAAAGTAAACTTTTGTTATATTTCCATGAGTGAATTAGTGGAAAATGGATGTAAGGGAGTTTGAGGATTAATCTGAAGAGATTGGCAGATAGCTTCTAGTGTAATTGCAAATAAGATTTCACTATTTTGGGCAATTACAACCTTCTGGCTAGGACATATCTAAGATGACACCATGTAACAAATTTTTGGAAAACATGAGTTTGGGGAAAAATAAATTGAGGTAAGAATGACTCCCAGATACTCAATTCATCACTGTTATCTAATTTGTTTTTTATCTACCCAATTATGAAGCTCATACAAGTCAAACTCACAATGGGTTCCCGCTATTTTACATTGTGTGCCAGCCAAAGGAAATTCATCTAAGTTATGAATAGGAGGTAATATAGGACTTTCAACAACCATTTTCACCTTTCCTTTATGAGATACCATCTTTGACTGTAATGGAGGATAAGGAAATTGTGTTACCATACTACAATTGATCGATTACAGATGGGAGTGGTGTTGCAGAGGGCGCCGGTGCACTTGAAAATATTTGGGTTAAACATGCACATATCAAACGAATGGCCAAAGTGACTAATGCAAGGTGATTTAGGGTTTTTAAAGCGATAGGGGGGTGATTAATGGAAATGTTACCACTTTTGGAGCATGACATTAAAATAATTAAGTGTTGGTGGGAGCCATTAATGGCCAACGTCCATATGACTGTTGTTGGGAAGATTCAACAATTAATGGTAATGAGACATGGACAGATGAATGGACGATGAATGTCGTTCCATGAATGGAGCAGACCAGGTGGGAGCAAGAGAGAGTGTGTGGTAGTTTTTCGGGCGGGGGTGCAAATGGTAAATGCTAAAGGAGCGGAGGGCCCAAATGTCATCGTGGAGCCACCACGTGGGTTTTAGCGGTTTCAACAAAATTGTATTTCGAAAACCCCCTACCCCACCCCCCCTCCCATCGTTAAGTTTTGAAAGCTCGAGAAGAGATCCGAATATCGTCCTCTGCTGTTGATCCGAGTAGGGACGATCTCATTCATTCAATCATACAAATTCTTTATCAAAACACGACAAAGCATCACATCCATTTTATTTACAAATTGAAACAAAATATTTCGCTAATTAATTAAAATTAGTAGTAATATAAAACTTAAGGCGACATTTTAACTAGCGTGCCATTTTGGGATTTTTATTTTTTTTCATTTTTCACATATTTTATTTTATTCCCTTTTTATTTTTCCTCTATTTTTCTTTCTTTTTCTATTTTGCTTTTCTTTTCTTTTCTTTTCTCTTTCTATTTCTATTTTTTCTTTTTTTTCTTTCTCAAAAGGATAAAAAACAACTAAATTAAAAAAATAAGTTACAACATCCCATTGGGATAAATAGCTAGATAATCATACCTTGATCACTATATTTATAGGACCCTGACAAATGGAAAATTTCATTCCACTGCAGTTGTTGTCAATAAGATTCCTAGTAAATCCATGTAGTTTGGTTGCATTTGAAAATTTAGGTGACCCCCTCTATTATCAACTCTATCTTGTATGCATGAGGCCATGCAAAAGTGCAAGCATGGGGAATATTTTGCGTCACCAAATTGCTATATTTTTCACCATTCTAAAGACCCATTTTCAATCATTTTATCACACTTTTTTTCCCTTCTATTACTCATATTTTTTTGTTTCTTTCTAAATGTGCCACAATAAGATTACAAATGTTAAAATATTTGATTTTCATTATTTTCCTTCATTTTTGACAAATTAGGAAGGACTATTGTTTGTTTTACTAATGATGGTTTTCCTAGTGTTGTTCATATGGCTCCTATGTAGTTACTATAACCAGCCTCTGAGGTTGGCACATTTACATGGCTCTAAGGGAAATTCCACAACATGATTTTTGTTCCTAGGAATGTTTAAATGGATTTGTGTTTCTAACTCATACCTAGGTAGATTCTAGAAGGTTTCATATTGTGATCTCTAATTCGGAAAACTTGTTACCAGAATAATCAAGTAACAAACTTCAGATATAATTTTCAAAGAAAGGAACATGTATATGGAAAATATGGAATATGGGTTTTTCCTATAACACCCATAATTAAGTTTTTTGGGATATTTTTCTCCAAAAATATCATGTACTGGGAGATACATGCATCTCTTTAAAAGGGTATTTTCTTGTTATAGTTGTCGGAAAAATTACAATCCAAACAGAGCAACCAGTTAGCAAATAAATTGTTGGGTCCCTATAATACTAGTGATTCCGCCATTACTATTGTAGTTGTATCTCTTATTAATATTGTTGTGCCCCTATTGTCCCCATGTTGTTATTACTTTGCCCCATAGAATCCCTCTATTATTATTTTTGTGCCTTTATATTATTATTGTTAGGTCGACTTCCTTATAATGTGAACCCTTACACTCCTATATATAGAAAGGAAGTTTTGTCATTTGAATCATCGAAGAATTATTAATTTGTGTAATGTAAAGGAGGTTGCCTCCTCGAAGAGGCTGAATTCTAAGGCATTTATCTATCTTTTCTATCTTTTTTTGAGTTGGTTTCATAACATTTGCGATCAAAGCTTTGGATTCTAGGGTTTCGCTGCTCCAAATACATCATCGTGTCATTTTCGCTATAATTTTTTTTTGCGTTGTTTCAGAAGCGAAAAAAAAAACCATTTGAAATGAAATCGCGCTGAACCTCGGGTCCAAAATTCAAAGCTTTTCGCACTATATTTGCAGAGACATGATCTAGGAAGTTGGCCTTTTTGTAGACTCCCAAATTACATTCCAAATAGGTGACCTGGGGAAAATAGTCATAACATTTGTTTTGAGCATCAGATTTAAATTTCGTAAGAAGTTACAGAAAGAGGATGCACTGTAGTTTCCTGTGTATATTTTTTTGACCCAAAGGTCAAAACAATGACACATGGCACTTCATACAAGTTCACTCTTCTAAAAAGGTATATAATCAGGTCATCTTGGGAGATTGTGCATAACTCCTTCTTAGAGAATCTAAATTCGATCAGACTGGTGGCATTGGAAAGAGGACGCAGAGGGCTACTGAAGGTCGCAATTTTAGAACTGGATGATCTTTTGTAATAATGGTTCAATGAGGATTACAGAGGTATAAGCAATCTTTATACCATAACGAATCATTTTGCCAGCTAAATGTATCAGATGTACTGAAATCTTGTTGTGACTTTTGAATAAGTGCCCACACTTCTTCATCATTCCTCCATTCCTCCCTTGCTTCGCTTATCCAATCTAGTTGGATAATAGAAATGGCACACAATAATGCTTCCACATCCTCATCCTTTCTTGAGAGTCTATCTGCCACCATATTTTGCTTCCCTTTTTTGTAGATGATTTCAAAGTCATAACCCAACATCTTTGTGACCCACTTTTGTTGCTCTTCTAAGGATAATCTTTGTTCTAAGAAGAATTTAAGGCTATCATGATCTGTTTTTACCTTGAAGTTTCATCCCATTAGGTAGGGTCGCCATTTCTTAAGTGCATGTAGTATTGCCAACATTTCCTTCGTATAAATAGCTTTGTGTAAAAACATTCCCTTATTGGACGACTTTCAAAAGCAATGGGTCTTTCATATTGCATTAAATCAGCACCAATTCCATTTCCTAAAGCATCACATTCCATAATAAAGGTTTTTGTGAAGTTCGGTGTAGCTAAGATTGGTGCTTGGCACATTGCCTCTTTAAGATGTTCGAAGGCCTTTGTTGCTTTTGGAGTCCATGAAAATGCATCTTTCTTCAATAATGTTGTTAGAGGTGCTATTGTGCCCCCATAATTCTTAACAAACTTGTCATAATGCCCTGTCAACCCGAGAAATCCTCGCAGATGCGTTATGGATGTGGGGATTTTCCATTCCTTAATGGCTTTAATTTTGCTAGGGTCTACCTTAACTCCTTCATGAGATACAATATGACCCAGATATTCCACCTCTTTTACTCCAAAGAAACATTTGGATCTTTTTGCTTATAATTGTTTCTCCTCCAATAGTT
>APFE030112964.1:39405-50374 GCA_000404065.3 Pinus taeda
CTACATGGAAACCCAAAGATTATTGTAAGTGACAGAGATCCCATTTTCACTGGAAATTTTTGGACAAAATTATTTTCTTGTCTTGGTACTCAGTTAGCTCATAGCTCATCGTATCATCTCAATCTGATGGGAAAACTTAGATAGTAAACAAATGTTTGGAAGGATATATTCGTTGCTTTGTATCTGATAAACAAACACAATGGGTCAAATGGTTGCCTCTAGCTGAATGGTGGTATAACACTTCCTTCCATACAATAGCAAAAATGACCCCATTTATGGCACTTTATGGAGATCAGCCACCATCCATCACATCATATTTAAGAGAAAAATCTAGGGTTCAAGCAGTGGAACATCACATCGAGCATCAACAACAAGTTCTCCAACTCTTAAAGGATAACCTCGTGTTGATGAAGAATATAATGAAACAACAGGTAGATCAACATCGCAGCTAAAGAAGTTTTGATGTAGGTGATTAGGTATTCCTACGGCTACAACCATATAAACAAATGTCCCTCAAGCAAGCTAAGAAGGATAATAAATTATCACCAAAGTATTATAGTCCATACAAGGTGTTGCAAAATATTGGTACTATGGCATACAAATTGGATCTTCCTGCAGCTTCTCGAGTACACCTAGTTTTCCATGTTTCATGTTTAAAGAAGGTTATAGGAAACAAGCTCCTAGTTCAAACAATATTGCTAGAACTTGACGAGGAAGGAAAAATTATATTGGAACCGGAAGCAGTTATGGAAACAAGAACTCGACAGCTACGAAATCGATCAATTTCGGAGTATCTCATCAAGTGGAAGAACTTTTCCGCTGAAGATTCCACATGGGAGGATGAGAATTTTATACAAAAGCATCCAGAACTACTCAAGCGTTGAGGACAACACATTTTTGAAGGAGAGGGGCATGTTGGGTCACTATAATACTAGTGATTCCCCCATTATTAGTTGTATCCCTTATTAATATTGTTGTGCCCCTATTGTCCCCATATTGTTATTACTGTGCCCCATAGAATCCATCTATTGTTATTTTTGTGCCTTTATATTATTATTGTTAGGTCAGCTTGGTTATGTTGTGAACCCTTAGACTCCTACATATAGAAAGGAGGTTTTTCCATTTGAATCATCAAAGAATTATTCATTTTTGTAATGTAAAGGAGGTTTCCCCCTCGAAGAGGCTGAATTCTAAGGCATTGATCTATCTTTTCTATGTTTTCGTGAGCTGGTTTCATAACATAAACTAAATCAAACTTATTCTTTGATAATTGTATGTTATACGGATTATATGTGATCATACCTTGAGTTGTTTTCCAACCAAGATCTACCAAAATCAAGTTAAAAAAAATTGTAATATGTTCATAGCTTTAACAATCCAAATTTTGGGGGAATTTGTTTTAATTCTCCCCTTGCTTCTTTGTATAAAATGAATGGGCAAAGTAGAGGATAATAGTTAGTACTTAGCTAGAGAGAGAGGTTGTAATAAAATAGTAGGAATTTTGCCAAAGATTGTAGAGAGAATAGCTAGGATTACTAAATCATTCACCTCTATACAATGAAGAGATTGTTGATCATTGGAGTTGTTGGTCATGTATTGTTGAGAATTTCACTTTAATGGAAGTATTAATTTCTATTGTTTACAGATCATGGATGGATTGATTACTTTTATTATACTTTCTGCAATTCAAAATAGTTTAGTTTCATTTCCATTTAATGCTTACAATTGTGTGGTTTTACTTCTTTCCTTATCTTTGCTTCTTACAAGTTGTGTGGTTTTATGTGAAGGGTGTGAGCATATTTAGACTCACATCCCTTCTCCCTTCATTTCACTAGGTTTGGTGTGCATTTACTTTCCACACATGTGGTTTACTTTCCATGTGACTAATTTACTTTCTACATGAGTGACTTACTTTCTATACAAGTGATTTACTTTCTCCACGAGTGCCCTTAGATAATTACGAGTTTCCTACTTTGGTTCCCATTCTATTTCAATAGGACAGTGATACTATCAATGCCTTGTACTTTGCACATATAGTGTAGCATCTTGAAGTTTACAAACATCATGTCTACTAATTTAATGTGGAATATTTAAGCAAGGAAACTACACTAACACACATGTTAAGTACATGTGTCGATGCAATGATTAGTGTATAGTTGGGATATCGAGATGGAAGAATGAGTCAACTATTGAAAATCCTAATAATCTAGATGTCTCCAGCCATACCCATGCACAACTAATGGATATTCATAGGAGTGAACAATGGGAGAAACTCAATTATGGTAGTAGTATATTGCTTAATAGTGAAATCTTGTTAACCATGCATGTGGAAAACTAGTAAAGAGTCAAGGAGTGTAGTGGAAAAAATTAATCTAAGAGTTATAGAAGCACTTGAAAATGGAATCCAATTGACCATACACATCAATAGCTAGTGGAGAGTTAGGAAATGGAGTAGTGAAAAAATTGAATGAGTGTTATAGAAATGCCCGATAATGAAAGGTCATTGATCATACATATGGATGGCTAGTATATAGTTAATGTAATGAACATAAAAAAAAAAAAAAAAAAAAAATTAAGCTTGTTGAAAACATTTGGGAATAATACTAAAAAAGGATGTCCTATACTACATTATATGAATAAATCACTTTGATGTAAAGAGATAGATATTTCCCAACTATCTCTTACTAAATAATTGAAAACCAAGGTTAGAGGAAAAGAAAGGAGCCAAAAAAATCACAAAGGATTCAAGCCAGAAGGTAGTGCTTACAATTCCAAATGATAGTTCAACAAACAAAAGTCAAACTAGAGGTACTCAAAAAATTTAGGGATGTTGGAAAATTTTCTTGGGTCTATTGAGGATTCAACAAAACCCAAATGGGAAAACTAGCATTTGATGTCTTCTAATCATTTTAAGGAAATGTACAAATGAAATATAAAATATTAATCAAATAGTTCAATTATCATTACTCACTAGTGTATTTCTCACAATGTTTTGTCTTAGATACAATATTTGCTCCTTGAGAATAGGTTCAAAGTCTTCTTCATCCTCTGATATATGAGAATATGTTTTCATCCCAAATTCTCATTCTTCCATGACTTTTATTCCAAGCTTCATTTTTTCCTTCTCCCTGGGATTGTTTTTACATCAAGAAAGCACTATTTTCTATAATATTTCCGAGGAATTCCAACCATCTAGTGACCTATTTCATCTTCATGTCTCTAAAATTATATCTTTGCCATTTTGTCTTCAAATTAATTTCCAATATCCCATTAAATTCAAACTTTTCCAAGAAAATTCCTTCTTACAAAGTTTGGAGTTATTTCAAATCCATCTTGAATCGCATCTCCCCATTCTCAAATTTTTGGTCCATAAAAGCGTTAAATTAAAGGAGAATTATTTTGTATTCTTCTCTAGCACACTATTTATTCCTATCAATATCCTTGCTAATCAATTTCTATCTAGGATTGAAGAAATTCCTTACAAATCATTTTTCCTTGAACATTTAACACTTATTGGCTTACAAGTCTATAAATCACTTCTTTCCCCTTAGCCTTTACTCTCAGAACTTATCTCTTGGACATGTGGTTCCCAGGATGATGTTCTAGAGAAAGCTTCCATCTCTTATTTTCAAAATGTACAATTAACTTGAAATGTTGTAAAAAAATCTCACAACTACATGATTTATTAGCCTAAAAGATTTATCCTTTGATCCACACTCTTCTTGTGATAGCCCTTCATTTACCCTTGTAATGTTAGAGTGGGAACAAGTGCCATGACTAGTTGATCTAATGTATGTTAAAAATTTAAATTTAATTTTCAACTAAATGAGAGGAATACCTTTCAAATCCCAATATTTGATGATGTTTTCTTGCTTGAAAAGCCATGAAACTAGTCTTGAGCTTAAATGTTAAAGCTAATGAAGCATTAGATGCAGACCTGGGTGAGCTACTTATTGATAGTCAAGTTATAAGATGTGATTGGAGGTGATATAGGATAGGATGGTTCTTATTCCCCTAGTGCATCGAGGAGATAGGTCTATAGCCTTTAAAACATACAAAGGAATGTTAGGAGGAATTATAAAAATGGTTTTTCTGGTCTTCGAACACTCTCTAGGGGGAATGGTCTTCTGGCTCTCATTAATTAGTTTTGGTGGTGAACTCTCTATCAAAAGGTAGACTAGTGTTTTAGCTAGTATGTAGAGCCATGTTCATGAGTTAAACTTCACCCACAACACCGTTTAACTCATGCACATGGCTAGTATGTAGATCCATGTGCATGAGTTAAATGGTGTTGTGGGTGAAGTCCCTATGAACTTAATGTGAGGTCATTTGAATGTGTGTCTAAGTCTATGTGGATTATTAGGAGGCTCAGTGGAAAACTAAATAACTATGGTGCTTACTATATAGGTGATAAACCACCTATAGATGGAATTCAAGTTCATTGTGGTGCTTGTTGATTAGTTGATAAACAACTTGGATAGTGGGCAATAGACCCCTGTGGTGGTTTTTATGAAAATACATATAATAGACCACCCAGACAATTGATTCCAACTCTTAAGACTGAGAAATACCCCATATGAATGTTAGGTGAATCCATATGATTGAGCTCAAAGGAAAAGGTGGGTCATTATGGTTCTTACTGCTAGAAACAATTGATAAACCATTCCAAAGTGCTTGTTGTAAGTACAGTTGATAAACTACCTTGGTTCTTTCTACTAAAGGGATGTTGATGAACCACATGGATAATTGTCTCCATATTCTAAGTTCTTAACCAACCCTTTGGTTTGAATTCCCTGAGAAATCATTCCTCAAACATTATATTCAGCTTAGCGGTGGTCAACTACAAGAAAGATACAGTGTAAGTGACCTATGGTTGGGTGGAGAGTGCAAGTAACTCCTTCAATTTCCAGCTAGTTTAAGATATATAGATAAGTATATTATAGTTGTATATTCTAATCGTGGACAATGATATTCAATGTTATGCTTATGATTGGTATGAGATCTTGTGTGTCCCTAATTTTTTATGAATTTCTATACCATTTTATTCAATATTTAGTTCATTATTGATATGAAAAATTGTGCATCTATGCTCTCTTATTTGATTGCAATGGCTTATGAATATAGTATCTCAGCTTGTTTAGACGATTATTAATGTTTGATAGATGGTCTACAACTCCTCTCATATAGATGTGAGTACCTATGTATTCGTGCTTAGTTGATTGATAATCATAACCCTCTGAACAAGTTTAGTCAGATTTCAAGTTGTGCAAAGAATCGATTTTGGTTTATTAATGTTTTGTTGAATTGATGAAATAACCAACATCTATGAAATAATGTGTTTCTATGTAATACCTAGTAAATCGTATGCATGGAAATCATTTAATAATCATTTTTATTAAGATTTAATTATCATCTTGAACACTTCATTACAAAAAGAAATTGATCAATGTTTTAGCCTTGTTAGCCCTGTGGAAATAATATGGAGAGAAATGGAACCTAAGGGAAATGGTGTTGGGGAACCTAATTTTGGGGAAGTGATCCTAGGGGGAATGATGCGCGGGAACATGATCCTAAGGGGAGTGATCCTAGGGAATTGACATTGAGGGAAGTAAATGATATCACCCCATGGATTGTGGTACCAAATAACTATAACAGATATCATCCTGGGGATTGTAATACTGGGAAACAATATTGGAGAAGCTAAAATATGTCCCAGTACATATGCGACGTGTGTGCCATATGGACCCCCACATGGTTGTGGCATGGAACCACATGTACCCGGTGTGGCCAAGTGGGCGCCACATATATTTCCCTTAATTACATGGCCTCTCTAATGGTTTCAAGTTCTAAAGGGCATAAATTTCTACTCAAGACTCAGATTCAAGAAAAATTTATATAATTGAAAAGCTCTCGATGACATGAATGAAATGGTGGCATTAGTTTTAGGTTTCAAAATATTGAGAAAAATAGGTTTTTGTAAACCCATCTTCATAAAAAACCTTGGATTTTGGGTCAAAAAGGGCAGCACTCCCATAGCCTGAGATGGCTTAAGGGGTGAGAGGTGTTACAAATTGGTATCAGAGCCTAGGTTCAACAATAGACCTAAAGGGTCTCACACACAAAAAAACATAATATAATTTTATATGGATGAGTAATTAATTTGTTATCTAAATGCTTGTTTAAACCAGTAGTTGATGTGATTGCTAACTTGGATGGAATTTTTATTTTTCCTTTTTTTTTTTAGAATATGTAACATGGGTATAGTTGTGTGGTAAGTTTCATCTCAACATTCTTAGTGTTTTCATACTAAGGTGATGATTGATATGTTTATGCTTGATTTATTTGATAGTTGTGTGTGTGATAGCACATAAAAAGGCATACTTTATAGTGGAAAACAAAGGAATAAGTAGCATAATGGTATAATACAACATGGATAGAACCAAGAAGAAGATTCAATTGGAAATAGATCAGAAGAAAATCCCCCTGATTGGATGGATACCCTCAAAATCTTAAGAGTTGAACTGAGGAGCTACAAGGTATAAAATGAAAGGATTTTTAGGGCTCAAGAAAGGTAAGCATATGTGAATGTAGTGATATTTCAAAGCTTATCGGATCTGCAAAGACAAAGGAAACATGAACTTGGTGCTAGTTATCTGGATATGGATAAATCCAAAAAAATCTATTTTGAAATCTAAAAGCATGGATCATAAAATAATATGGAAGAAGGTATCAATTCAAAGAAGAGGCACAACCATATAAGTGAAGACACAACGACAGGGGGCACTCCACTCAACACTCTAGAAAGAGAAAAAAACAACCATAACAAAGTATCTAGTGCTACAATCATGTCAAGGAGACACCACCTACAAAGGAAGAGTAGGAAAAGAACAATGTTAGAATCATTAAAGGAAGCAAATCCTCCTACCTTTGATGGAGATATTAATAAAACTGAAGAAACAAAATCCTGGATTTTGGGCTTAAAGAATTACTTTAGATTCCATGACTACTTTTAGAATATGAAGGCCAAGGTAGCCATTTTTAACTTGAAAGAAAAAGATGACATATGGTAGGAAGATATTAGAAACGTCAAAGGAATCAGAGAAAAGGAACTAACCTGGAAAATATTTAAGAAATATTCCCAAGAAAAGTACCTAGCAAAGAGATATTATGAGAGTAAAATCAAATAGTTTTATTAGCATAAGTTGGGATAGGTCACCATGGATTCCTCAACCATCATATTTTGAAAACTACTAAGGTATGTTCCCTACATCAGGGACGAGAAGGTGAATATTTGGAGATACCTCAATGGTTTACAATAGAACTACCTATTATAATTGAATTTGATGAACTAAAGACACTAAAAGAAACTATCAGGAAGGCCAACTATTGCTACAATCAGTCCAAGCATAGGTTGATTTTTTAACAAATTGGAAGAAGAAAGAAAAAACCCCATTTAAAGGGAAATGACCACAATCCTTAGGCTACAAGAAAACAAGGAAAATTTCCAAGTTCAATACACCTACTAGAGGTGAGTTCTAGCTGAACTTCTTGTTGCAAATATAGATCAATAAATAAAATATCTAAGGAAAAGGTAAGGGAGCCCAGGAAGAATTCATTATAGTTTTGGGGATATGGAGCAGATCACATGTTAAAATGGTTCCCTCACAATCAACAGAGTAGCAAGAAGTTGTACTATGTCTAAGACGAAACAATATTGAATGATGTCCAAGAGGCAATGGCATCAAATGATGTGGCCCAAACCATACCTTGGATTTATGTAACATTGGACAACAAACATGCAAATCATCAAGCCTTGGTGATAGAAATGAAAAGTATGATTTCCAACCAACTTATTTCAAATATCTAAGGAAAAGGTAAGGGAACCCAGGAAGAATTCATTACAGTTTTGGGGATATGGAGCAGATCACATGTTAAAATGGTTCCCTCACAATCAACAGAGTAGCAAGAAGTTGTACTATGTCTAAGACGAAACAATATTGAATGATGTCCAAGAGGCAATGGCATCAAATGATGTGGCCCAAACCATACCTTGGATTTATGTAACATTGGACAACAAACATGCAAATCATCAAGCCTTGGTGATAGAAATGAAAAGTATGATTTCCAACCAACTTTATTTATGTCAACCCCAAAACTAAAAAGATATGTTCCTTGTAGAAGAAACCACATGCCAAATTATGGTTGGTATAGCTACCCAAGGGAGTAAAAAAGAGAGTGGTTGATTTGGTGGAGTCATGCCACCTAGAAAAAAGTGGCATGCCCACAAAAGTTTCACTTAGCATTTTTCCATTAGGTTCATATAATATATTGATTGGCATGGATTGGTTATAAAATCATATGACCAAAGTTGATTTTCATGGTAAATCATTGGAATTCCTAAGTGATGAAGGAGAGAAAAGGTATTGCAGGGAATAAGAAAGCATGTTTTAGTAAGACAAATTTCAGCACTTGAAGTGAAGAAATGCAATCAAAAAGTATTTGCCCTATTTATGATTCAAGCAACTAGTGTAAAAAAGGAAAGAAAACTCTCAATTGAATATAACCCCATTCTAAAACAATACAGTGATGCATTTCTAGAGAAAGTGTCAGGATTGTCACCCAAGAGGGAAATCAATTTCTCCTTTGAATTGATTCTTTGTTTAGTTTCAAATTCTAAAACCCCATATTGCATGAGCATGCTAGAGTTAGTGGGATTAAAATTATAGCTGCCTGAAATGTTGGATAAAGGATACGTTAGGCCCAATGTATCACCCAGGAGGGAAATCAATTTCTCCTTTGAATTGATTCTTTGTTTAGTGTCAAATTCTAAAACCCCATATTGCATGAGCATGCTAGAGTTAGTGGGATTAAAATTATAGTTTCCTGAAATGTTGGATAAGGATACATTAGGCCCAATGTATCACCCAGGAGGGAAATCAATTTCTCCTTTGAATTGATTCTCTGTTTAGTGTCAAATTCTAAAACCCCATATTTGCATGAGCATGCTAGAGTTAGTGGGATTAAAATTATAGTTGCCTGAAATGTTGGATAAAGGATACATTAGGCCCAATGTATCACACTAGGGAGCAACGACATTGTTTATGAAGAAGAAGGATGTGACACTATGATTATGCATTGATTATAGGTAATTAAATAAAGATACACTAAAGAATAAATACCAATTTCCTAGAATTGATGATCTATTTTATCAATTGAGAGGAGCCACAATGTTTTCCAAGATAGATCTAAGATCTGGCTATCGTCTAGTTAGAATTAAATATGAATACATTCACAACATAACCATCAGAACAAGATACAAGCACTACAATTTTGTATTGGTACCATTTAGGCTAAAACGTGCCCCAACCACATTTATGTGCCTAATGAACAATGTCCTCAACTAGTATTTGATCAAGTTTGTGTTATTCTTTGTCGATGATATTTTGGTTTACTCAAAAAATAGAAACTAACATGAAGAGCACCTAAAGGCGATGTTGCAATTACTACAGGAACACAAATTATATGCCAAACTCAAAAAATGTGATTTATTCCAATCACAGGTACAATGGCTAAGAATTCCATCTCAAAGGAAGTAGTAGATGTAGATCCAAACAATATCAAGGCCATAAGGGACTGGCCCACTCCTCGAAATGTTATGGAGGTTAGATCCCTCATGGGATTGGCTAGATATTACCAATGATTTATACAATGTTTTTCAAAGATTGGACATCCAATCACAACTTTACAAAAGGATTGAAATTTCAATGGACATTAATGTGCACAACTAGCTTTGAGAAACTTAAGTGCTTGTTCATGCATGCACCTATTCTAAGGATCGCATACCCAGAGAAGGATTTCCTAGTTTTTACAAATGCATGCAAGGAAGGACAAGGTGGATTCCTAATGCAAGAAAGACATGTAATCTACTACAAATCAAGGAAACTAAAGGAGCATGAAAGGAACTATGTTACTCATGATTGGAGCTAGCAAAAATTGTGCATGCGCTGAAAATGTGGAGGCATTACTTGCTTGGGAGAAGGTTTATATTAATTTTAGATCATGGAGGATTGAGATACTTGTTTTATCAGCCTAAGTTAAATTCTAGACAAGCCATATGGTTAGCTTTGATTAGTTAGTTTTAATTTGAAATAAGGTATATAAAGGGCAACGAAAAAGTGAGTAATAGATGCACTTAGTATAAGTATACAAGTAGCTCACTTGACAACCATGAGCACTTGTGAAATTGACACCAAAGAAAAGATTATAAGAGGCATTGATACATGATGAGCACTTCCATTATGTGAAGGAATTATTACAACAAGAACCAGAGGGGCCAATAAGAAAGAATTACAAGCTAATTGGTGACAGTATGTTGTTGTTCAAAGACAAATGGTATGTACCATGTGTGACCAACATGAAGAAACTCGTAATGGATGAGTTTCAAAAAATTCCTTATTTAGGTCACCTAGTTACCAGAAAATGATAACATCAGTAAATAAATTAAATTATTGGCTAGGAATGAAGAAGAAAATAGGTGAATATGTTGTGAGGTGCCTAGAATGCCAATAAGTCAAAGTAGCATGCAAACATCCAATGGGATTATTACGTCCAATTCCAATCACTGAGTGGAAATGGGAAGTCATATCCATGGAATTCATCATGGTAATTCCAATGAAACCCAAACAACATGAGGTCATTATGGTAGTAGTGTAAAATTTGAGTAAGGAAGCTCACTTTCATAGAATTTAGACTTCTGTGATCCATAATTTGTTTAGAAATATTTTTGGCGAAATCACATAATTGATTATTTGTCGACGCGTTTCGAACCAACTAGTGTGGTTCATCGTCAGGACAAGTTGAAGATACAGATCCAGATCAACGAGTTAAATAGTCTAAGCAGAGACTCCAACGGCTAGAAAGACTAACGGCTACTTTTCAACTTGTGGACCCCAGTCAAACCATATTATAA
>APFE030112964.1:50730-62845 GCA_000404065.3 Pinus taeda
ATTAATAGTATATATTTTATAAATTAGTTTTTATCTTACTATTACTATTATTTAGAGTGGTAAGTTAAAAATTATTTGAATAACTGGAAAAAAAATTTATATGAAAGTTTCGACAAAGCAAATTTTAATTAATTCATTAATTTTAAAATTACCCTTAAACCTCGCATTATGATGATAAAAATCTTAGCAAAAAAAAAAAAAAAATTCCCTTCTAAGGAAATTAATTAAATCAAACCAAAAGGCCGAAAATTCACATAAGAACAAACCAGATCCGGAGAAAAGCAAGAAAAGACAACACATCCCACGGAAAACAACCCTTAAGGAAGGGAAACAAGAAACAAAGAGACCTTACCAAGAGGGGACCACAGAGGCTAGGAAGATAGGGCTGGGACCCAGCAGCTGCTGATCTTCCAGCCATCATCCCTATTAAGATTAATCGGCCTTTTTTCAATCTCCAGGGCCTCCCTAAATTTGCGATGGTGAAACTGAGCAACTCTAGCAATGACTTGAGCTTCTTCGATACATACATGATGCATCGTCTTCTCGGCATGCTCCGCAAGGGCTGAGGATTTGATCCTCCCATGCCTCAAGTCAGCTGAATGCTCGCTAATCCTTTGATTTATAGAGCGACCCGTCTCTCCAATATAGGGAATCCCACAAGAACAAGGGATGACATAGACGCCCTTCATGTCTTTAGGGTCAACAGGATCTTTTACAGATCTGAGGGAGCTACGGATAGTATTAAGAGGTCTAAAAGTTGCGGGCACATCAAACTTTCTCAGAATCCTCGCAATCCTATCCGTGGTCCCTTGGATATAAGGAAGGTTAACTCCCATGACACGATCATTAGGATCCCTACAGATAGACGGCTCCTTCTTAGCCTTGAGGAAGGCCTTTTGACCCAGGTGTCTGTCGTATCCATTTTTCACTTTATTGTTGCTAAGTCCACCCAAAAAGCTATTGACATAACTCAATTTTTAGGAAAGAAATATTTAGATTGCATGGAATGCCCAAGAAGATCATTTCAGATAAGGATGCCAAGTTCACTTCAAATTTTTGGAAAGCATTAATTGCAAGCTTTAGGACTTGGCTAGCTTTTAGCACAACTTATCATCCTCAGAAAGATGGTCAAATTGAAAGGGTAAAAAAAATTATGGAATTCATGTTGAGGATGTATGCCACGCACCAGTAGAAGAGATGGGAAGAATTCTTCCCATTAGTTGAATTTGCATACAACAACAAGCACCTAGAATCAATGAAGATAAGTCCTTTTGAGGAACTGTATGGTAGAAAATGCGATGATCATGTTGTATTTATCCTTGAAGATAGTTTTTGGATGGGAAATTGTGACAAGACAACAAAAAACCTACTGTAGGCCCAAGCTAGCCCTTGAATCAAAGAAGGGTCCCTCAAATATTATGAGGCTTATTTGTTGTTCATTGTCACTAAATAGTATCCTTTTAAGCACAGTGGACATATTTAGGGAAATAATATCAAGGCATAAATGTGAGGGGTGTTTTGACTGGTGATTTAATGGTTTCAAAATCCTTGTTTAAAATGAACAAAGCCCTCTCTTTCTAAGGTCTAATCAAAATGCTAGTATTCAACCACAACATAATAAAATATTTAAAAATGTGAACAAAAGAATTAAGAAGATATCAGATAACATCCATACTCAATTTTAATATTGATGTCACCTAACAATACTTGAAAGAATAAAGAATACTCTTCAATAGCTCAACAACAGTACAAATCGAAATTACATGGAATTAGGGAAACAATCTCCAAATTCAAAGAGAGAAAAATAAAGAATATGTATATATAATCTACTAAGTGTTAACCATAACATTGTCAAGGGAGATAAAGGAGGTTTATTATCATATTATCATGTCTTATGTTCCACACAACTTCAAAACATACGAAAGATAAGATTATGAAACGCAAGAAAATACTCACATATGAAACAAAATTGTCATATGATGAAACCATAATTTTTTAATTAAAATTTTAAAATGTCAAGCATTCATAAAATGAAAGTATCTTTTGGGCCAAAATCAAACCCTTACTACATAAAAAAATGTAATATTTATAGAAAAATAAAGGTACTAGTTGTTACTAGCCTTTAGGAATCAAATCAATAAATTAAAAATAAAATAATCTATGATTTGTCACAAGAAATTCGGAACTTCTAGAGTCAAATTCCCCTAAATTTGGATATTATCCTTATTGTTTAATATCCTCCTTAAAACTTGGAATTGTCATGTAGTTGTACCTTGAAAATATGTCAATTTCCCTTTAAACAAGGCATCTGCCACCTGTTGAAGTAAACTTGTACCATATGATTGTGTAAATTTTTTCTTACAACGCCATGGAGAATGTAAAAGATAACGCCTTCAACTCATCATGGTTAAAATGCATAATTGATTTACCATGCTTCATATACCACTCACATAATAATGTACAAAGAAACTTTTCACTTACAATCATCCATTGGACATATAAAAATAGTAATTTCCAAAAGCCGAATAATCAACCCCTTTATAGCACATACCCCACCTTAACTACCCTTCATTGTGATTCTAGTGGTGGTGTTATCAAGCCCGTGAGCAATCTTTCATACTTTTGGACAATCATCTTCATCTATCATCTCAAACTTGATCATATCACAAGGCCAAGAGACACTAGTATTAGACATTAACTACAAGGAAGTTGGACATCTATATTCCTTGGGAGGTACCGATACACCCATGAATTGTTATTGGTTTCTTTAGAAGCTAATTTAAATGACCACTATCTAAATCCATTTTGATTATATTTGCTTTCCATACTTACTCTACTTGCAATTTATCTTTTTGATTTCAAACGTGGATCTAAATTCCAAGAACCATTATTGAGAGAAATATAGTTTAGCTTAGTATATTTTCTTAGAAAATTTAAGAGATAAACAATAATAAAAAAATTATTTTGATCTTCCTCTTCCTGGGCTTTATCAAGCAGCTTCTTTAGAGCTCCTCTCTGTTAAAACAACTTTTGGAGATATTATGTTCAACCTATTAGCTACCTAATGAAAAACATGTAGTTGAAATGTACAATAGTGCAATAATATCAATTCCAATTTCCATCACTGATGATTCTAATGCAAATGTCATATCTTCAAGCTCTTGAACAATTTCAGCAATCTGCGCATATAAATTAGCTTGTGGATGAAAAATCGTTTCCTCATAATCATCTTGGTCTTTGAGATGAAATAGTGGTTTCCCCATAAGACCACCTTCAATGCTATAAAGCTTGTCCAAAGCTTGTAGAGGTCAACAAACTCATTTATACAACCCAGCTATTTAGTTCACAAGAAAATGCAATATTTCCTTTCTCATAGGTTTTCATCACCAACATATCATTCCCTCTGATATCTCTTCTAGATTAAGCCTCTACCAACAGTATGGATTTGTAATGTATCTAGTGCCTATGCATCAAATAATGTCCATTTTCCATCATTTTCACTAACAATTTTTAGGTATCGTTGAGGAATCAAGTCCATTTCATATCCATGGTTTGGGCCCAAGCCCTTGCACAACCACCATATATCATTCAAAATTCTAAATAATTAAAGCATATATAATTCATCAGTGGAATGCCCTGCAGGACCAATGCCACCCTTGGAACAAAGTTTCTATTAATTCTGTTAAACTTGCATTCGCATGGACCTCACAAACAGAATGCCTCTTACTGTGAGCCAATTGACAATATTTCTTATGTCAACCATAAATGAGCTATTTGAGATTTGTGAGAAATTATGGGCACTTGACGTTGAGAAATCAAACATGTAGTATATAATATATCAAACTCATTGATTTTACGCACAACCAACGCCACATTTGAAACTTATGGGATTCCTAACACATAGGTATTAACCATGACACCAGTAAATTGCACTTTTTGGTAGAATATGATGTGGCTTACAATAAATCTTAGTCAACCTTGGAGGTAGAATCAAACAAATTTTATTTTGCATCTCTAAACAATAGCTTTGAACAATCAACCTAGATCCATGCAAATTGCATGTATTAGCACCACATTACACTTCTTAGGTCCCAATGAAACCTATGTTACCAAATTTCACATTTAGAATCTCAAACACGGTTACACTGGTCAACTAGCCATTGTTACATTGTCGAGTGGAGCTTAGATGAAAAAATAAGATCTAACAGTACCGCGTTGAATGTTGATTGAAAACTTATGCAAAATATATTTCCCCTTTTGTGTCAATTGAAAAATTCATTAAATGCAATATAAACATATATTTCACATTGTATTAAAACTTTTGATAAGATGAAAGGATGACAAGTGGTAAATGCGAATTTTGGAAATGAAGCAATCGGCCCAAATCAATAGTGAGTGATTCATGGTGGTGGTAAATAGAATTTAACACCTAAATCACTAGAGATAAGATAAATTTCAATTACATGTGTGTTCCCTTGGTTTAACTAGCCTCCTCAATAAAACCCTAAAAAGAAGAAGGAACCATAAAGAGTAGGAAAACTCAATTGAATGAAACAAAAACCTACCTACATTATTTGAATCGATATAATTCCTTTCAATGGCTTTCTTGACATGGGGAAGAAATGTTGAACCAATACTATATTAGTTGGGATGTGACAGAATCACCATGGAAAACTTGGAATAGCTAAGAACCACTTGCTTAGGTTGATCCACTTTGAGCAACAAAGTTCCCCCATGGTGAGGCTTGTACGCTGGTGAGATAACATATTTTTTATCATTTGCTAGAGGTGGAATTATGAGGACAAAAACCCCTCATCGAGATTTATGCATATTTGTATAGGTTGTTTGGGATGGAAACCCATTCTAACATTTTCTAGAATTCATAAATAAATTCATCTCTATATATTTCCATTATTTTGTGGTTAGATTATTACATTGGTATCAAAACCATTTAGGATTTTTTCATTTCTTTCACCCATCTCATCCGAAGTAATAAAATGCCAAAAATATAAAGCACTATGAGTTTGATGAATGGTCCTATATTACACATCTTTGTTACAACCCTTTCTCTTGCCTTCCCATTCTCAAAAAGTAGTTATCCTTGCATAATTCCCAAGCAGTGAATCTAGTTACACTAGATCGAGGGTTTCAACCTCCACTTCCATATGTACACTTTGCAGTATAATTTAATAGCCATGATGGAACCTTCTTATTTAATTCATGTTCAATATTTGAAATATCAAATCCTCATCTAGCCATATCTATCGCAACTAAAATAGGTGCAAACCCACACTTCAAAAATATGAGAACTAGCTCGCACTTTTGTTAAGATTTATCTCCATGAATATGCATTGCAGGAAACCCATTTGATAACAACCAATATCCAATGCATTATCTCCTCTCTTCAGTCAGATATTCTTTGAAAATACGAAGCTTTGATGATCACTAACAATGAAATAATTCATCGTAACATTGACCAGTGAAAACTATAAGTAGAATTGTGAGACAGCGGGTGTCCCTGGCGATTTTTCAAATTCACTAGGAGGGGGTCCACAATGAACCTACACCCACTATGTTTCAAAACATTGTTTTCACACAATAACATATCGTGGACTCCTCTGCCCCCTTTTTTAAACTTTGAACAACTGGGAAGATCCACTATTGAACCTCATACAATGATCAAATATGTTCTACTCATTGTTTCAAATCCAACCAATCTCAAAATGGTGAACACACCAGGCAAGATCATACTTACAAACAACCTTCCTTTCTCCATGGTCCATTTATCCAACTTGCACACATCAAGGCTCCTTATTGTTGCTTCCCTAGTAAAACCATCAATAACTACCTCAAGAATTTTCTTATTCTCATCCTCACCAAAAGAATGATTGAAACAAAGCTTTAACACATTACAATCATTTACATAGACATCTTCATAAGTATCCACCATGTTTCAATGTACTTTATTTTGTTGAAGGTGACCCTCTATTTCTAATAACTCTAAAAGGAGGTGAATTAATAAATGGAACAAATTGCTTCTCCCCACATCTGTCATATGACATAATAGAGAATGAAGTTCGTAGGGTAACTGGGGAACTCATATTCATAACTAGAACATCCAATCCAAGGGATGATAAGTGTATAAGTGTCATGATTTCCTCTGAAAAATGTATTTTCTAGCACAAAATGTGGAGTAAAGAATGTTAAGGACATTATTTCTATAGTCACTTTTACATGTTAACTCTATATAATTTCTTCCATAGGAACTACTGGCAAATAT
Organism: Pinus taeda; assembly: GCA_000404065.3. Taxonomy (NCBI): domain Eukaryota; kingdom Viridiplantae; phylum Streptophyta; class Pinopsida; order Pinales; family Pinaceae; genus Pinus; species Pinus taeda. Next base: position 57,011 of record APFE030112964.1, read on the forward strand.
AAATCGTTAGACCCTGAATCTAATATGGAACTCTTCTTAGAAGGTTTAACTGGTAGAAGATAGTTTTTTTAATCTAGAAGAGGTTGTTTTAACCCATTGAAAAAATGAGTAGGTCCATCTACCAAATATTGATGCGGATTGAAGAATTACATTTATGTGTTCAATGGATTACATTCTACTCCATGTTCTTCGAATATATTTTTCAGTAACTTCAATTTCACCTCGGCAAAAGAGCATGTAGAAAAATACACTCCAACTCAATCCATGATTGTTGGGCATAAGTGTTCACCTACAATATCATCCATATCATCATCTCTTAACTATCAGTGACCTTCAAAGAGACCAAGAAGGTCTTTTGTTTGTAAGCCTTCCAAAAAATATTCATACGTCTACAGTCTAGTGCCACAAAACCTAAGACAGTTTTCAATGAAATCATTGAGAGATGGAATAGTCTTCAAGATACAAGAATGCTTGAGCCACAAAAATAAGCTGACAAGCTACAAAAGCTCCCATTATTTAGGATGAGCCAGTGAATAGGGTGGTTCTTGAACCTGGTATGCTGAGAGAAATGGAGAAAGAAGTGATTAATATCATGCAAAAGTGGAAAGTTTCCAATGATAAGAAAGATATTTATGCATACCAATAGAGAATTCACAAAGAATTTCAAGTGGGATGGCATATATGTCGTTGCAGCAAACTAAGGAAGAGCTCACTGAAAGCAAGGTAATGTGCTAAATTAGCACCCAAATTTTGTGCACCATTTTAGATTTTCAAAAGAGTGGGACTAGTAGCTTATATACTAGCCTTGGCACCGACAATGAAAGCACATGATGTATTTCACATTTATTTTCTTAAAAAGTATGTGTGTGACACTAATCATGTGATTGATTAGTCTATGACACAAGTGGATTTTGAGGGAGAATTATAAACTGAACCATTGCACATCATATACCGAAGACATACCATGCTCCAAAATTGAGTAATCTAGGATGTTAAGGTGCAATGGAAGCACTTCGGACCCTATGAAGCTACTTATGAAATTGAATACCAAACAACATAGCTCTACCCATTTTTTTAATGTATAGAATAATGTAAGAGTTGTTAAGTTTTATTTTTTATTTATAGAACACTAAGATGGTGTTCCTTTAAGACAGTGGAGTTTGCAATAGCCCTTCCATTTACCCCAAATTTTTGTAATGTGACTATAATTCCAACATAGGAATATGAACCAAAACTAGCTAATCTTATGCATTTTAAATATTTAAATTTAATTGATGACTAAAGGAGAGGATAGCCTTTTAGATCTCAATGTCTGATGGATTGTTCTTTCTTGGAAAACCATGAAACCTTCCCTAAGCTTAAATGCTAAACTTAATGAACCATCAGTTGTAGACATGGATGAGCTACTTACTAACAATCAACTTGTAAGATGTGATTGGAGGTGGTGAAGAATAGTACAGTGCTCATTCTCATAGCATATCGAGAGATAGCCCTATGACCTCTAAAACACACAAAGGGATGTTGGAAGGTATTAAAAAAATGCAGAGTTGAAGAGGCTCACGTTGGTTTTTCTGGTCTCCGAACAATCTTTTGTGGGGGATGGTCTTCTAGCTCTCATTGGTTGGTTTTGTTGGTGGAATCTCTGATGTAAGATAGAGTGGTGTCTAATTTGGTGCATGAGTCATTGTGGTACTTGTTGAGTGGATGATAAACCACCTAGATAATGGACATCAGACCCCTGTGGTGCTTGCTATGGAAAGGCAGCTGACAAACCACCTGGACAGTGGATTTCAAATCTTAAGATTGAGAAATGCCCCATTTGAACCTTGGATGAATCCTTGTGAATTAAATAAGAGGAAAGAGGGGTTCATTATGGTGCTTACTGCTATAAGTATCCACTAAACCAAAATGGTGTGTGTTGTAGGTACAACTAATAAGCCACCTTGGTGCTTGTTGTTAGAGGGTTGTTGATAAACAACCTAGACAATATAAGGATCCATATTATAAGTGTTTAACCATGCCTTTAGTGAGAATTCCATGAGAAAGCATTCATTAGACATTGGATCAAGCTCAAGGATGTTTGACTACAAGAAAATTGTGGTGTATCCAGCCTATGGTTGGGTGGAGAGTGGAAGTCCATCCTTCACTTTCTAGCTAGTTTAAGACATACCGAAAAGTATATTATAGTTGCATATTTGAATCATGAATCATGGTATTCAATGCAATGATTATGACTGGTATGAGAAATTATGTGTCCTTATTTTTTTATGAATGTTTGGACTATGCTATTCAATATTTAGTTCATGATTTATATGAGAAAATGCATTTTTAATGCCCTTTTAATTTATTGCAATGGGTTATGAATATATTAGCTCAATTTTTTCATAGGATTAGTAATCTATAATAGATGCTTTGCAACTCCTCTTGTATAGCTATTAGTACTTATGTATACATGCTTAGTTAAATTATAATCATAGCCATATAAATAAGTTTGACCAAATTTCAAGTTATGCAAGGAATGAATGGTGGTTTATTAATGTTTCATTGAATTTATGGAATAACAAACACCTTTGAAATAATGTGATTCTATGTAAAACCCAGTAAATGGTATGCATGGTACTTATTTAATAATCATTTTTATTATTATCTTCATTAGCACTAAATTACATAAAGTAGGTGATCAATGTTTTAATCTGGTTGGCATGATGGAAACGATACTGAGAGACATAGCACCCATGGGAAATGGTGTTGAGGAACCTGATCCCAGGGGAGATGATGTCAGAGAACATGATCCTGTGGAATTGGCACCAGCGAAAGTAAATGAAACCGAGTCAGGGACTATAGTACCAGGGAACTATAATAGATACCAACCCAGGGATTTTAATAACAAGAAACAATACGAAGCAAGTTAAAGTATGTCACGGTACATACATGATGAGTGTGTCATGTGTACCCCATGTGGAAGTGGTATGGCACCACGTGGACTAGGTATGGCCACATGGGTTCCACATAGATTTCCCTTGATGACATGGCCTCTTTTATGGTCTAAAGTTTGAAGGGGCATAACTTTCTAACAATGGAATCAGATTGAGGTAAATTATATCATTGAAAAGCTCTTGATGAGATGAGAAAAATGGTGGTATTAGTTTTAGATTTCAAAAAATGAGGAAAAGAGGTTGGTGTAACCCCATCTTCATAAAAAGCCTTAAAGACTGGGTTAGAAAGGGTAACACTCCCACAACAAAAAATGGTTTAAGGGGTGGAAGGTGATATACTTCTTTTAATAATATATCACCTTTTTTTGAAGGCTTTCTTCTTCTTGCAATTATTCACTTAGTGGCCTCTCATACCACAAAAGGTATGTGCATTAGAGCTCCAACTTTCACTAAAATTGCAGCCTTTCTTCTTATAGTAGAAACAAATAAGACATGCTTCGACATACCTTTTTAGTTTACTCTTATGCTTTCTAGCTTATTAGCTTGGTTCTCCAAGTGTGGTACAATTTTGGATGGTAGAAACATCCCATGATGGCCTTGTTGAAATTGCTACAAGCATACTAGAGTAATGTTTTATTATACACTCAATTTTCTACTATCGTTTTTCAATGATGCAGGAGCATCACCATCAGTAAATTCATTTTGACCATGATGGCTAAAATTTTATTTACTATAGCAAGTGGGTTTCCTGAATTTATTTTAATTATTAGACATAATTAGGAAAAAATAGTATTTAGTTGAAATTGTTATGTAATTGTGGAAAATATGAATTTGTTTTAGCTGATATCTGCGAGATATTAGAGACAATATTTTGTTTATATTTTCTAGACTTAGGATTTAGATCCACAATTAGTGGATCTGAATTGATTATTCCTTTGTATTACAAATAGGCTTTGTAGGCTAAAAAACGAGGAGGAGATAGTTAGAGTGTGAGTGTGTCAGTGTGGGTTTTGCACTGTGTTTTCTGAAGAAAGAAATTGAATGAATATAAGAGATTGAATGGTTATTTATAAGAGATTGAATGATTTTGATTGATTAATTGGTCAAGGGTCTTATTTTGCAATGATACCATGGACGTCAGTTTATACGTTGAAGATTGATGCATTAGTCATAATACTTTTTCGCCAATACACAAACCCATCAATTCATACGACCAAACAGTCTTACATTCTTCCACTGCAAGCTCGTAAATTGAAAAACTCATTCATAATGTCAAGATGGCAGATCATATCACTACATAGATCCGGGACGTGACACTTATGCAAGCTCAGTATGCTTGGGTGAATAACACTAAAAATCACAGGTTCGACGTTCAATAGTGTAACAACATTTCCATGGCTTACCACGCCCACATAGTATGTCCTTTGAGTATGGATCAACTTAATTTCAATGGTTTGCAAGGGCCTACGTTCTGGTACACAAATATTCTAGAATTGCAAAATAATAGTTGAATGCATTGTGAGATTTTTTTCAGAGCAGAAAAAGTTTGATATATTTATATAAGAGATATAAAAAAGCTACATAAAAGCAGATCGCCTGAAAGCATGAAGCTGACTGAGAGCACGTTCAAGAAAAATCTGGTCGCATGAAAGCATGAAGCTGACTGAGAGCACGTTCAAGAAAAATCCGGTCGGCAGACATGTCACCCCGATATAAATGCATTGTGAGATATATTAGCAATGTCCAAAGATGTCGTTAATTATTCGTTGGTGAGTTGATTTTTTTCAATAACTTATAGCAAAAAATTATTTAAATTAATCTGAGATTCTCTCAATCCAAAGTAAATCTATTATTATATCTATAAATTTAAATCAAATGGTGTCCATGAATGATTAATATTGTCTCAGCAGAAGGTTACTTATCAATTTCACTTTGTTTCTTAAATCGCGTACTTAAATCATTTTCTATTTTTTAAATTATTTTTATGTCCAATGTAGTAGAGATTCTATGGCATGATAAGTTTAAATTCTATATATACACATTTCAACTTCACTAAATTCCAAAAAAGAAAATTGATCATGAGAATGTTATATTAAGAATGTTATATTTTGTTTTTTTAAATAGATTTTTAAATTTATTGATGTTGACTTAGTTAAAATTTTAGGTTATTTTAAAATTTTAGCGTATTTAAATTTGATGAAACCCACTTTTTATATATCAAAATTGTAAATAATTCTATCCAAAATTTTAGAATCCCCCTCATTCAACAATTTAACCAAGTTATAGTTACTACAATTAGACTATGCCTTGTTCACCTAAGAACTGCCTATAACACATCTTAGGCTACTCATGTCCAATCTCAACTCATCCCACTTAACAAGTTACCAATTCAAGGCTCACATCCAACCATGGCCATAAAACAACTAAGAAACACAAGTTACATCTTGACATGCCATAACACATGGCACGTCTAACAATCCCTTAGCCTTATGTGACGTGTGTTAGCATCCCCTACATTTCTTGGCATGCTTTGCACTCCCTAGCACACCTTGACACTCTCTGACATGCCCTGGCACTCTAGCATGCCTTGGCACTACCTAGCATATAACCTTGTCACTCCCTCTTTCAAACACTTGGAACTCGTTGGCACTCCCTATCGCACACTCTTATCTCTTCATTTCCCTGCATTTTGAACTATTTCTCCCTTGTGTTTTTGTGGCACTCCCTAACATTCGCTAGCACGCATTGACACACCTTGGCACATAGCACATCTTAGTATGTTGTCTTGGCACTCTAGCACAATGTTAAACAAAGCGGGGATGAAACATGGACATTTTTTAGAAGCAGGGACATGGAAGCGTCATTTTCCAAAAATCTAGGAAGCGAAGTGTCTCAAAAG
>APFE030112964.1:63536-76521 GCA_000404065.3 Pinus taeda
TTACGTAGGTTATTTATTTTATAAAGAGCCTATCCAAAGCATGATTTAAAATGGAATAGTGAGGCTTAGTAGCTCCATATGCATGTATGTATCTTCCATTCATAGTTATATATCTATTACCAATCAACTCCAAGTAAACCATAATTGTGGGGGAAAACCCGGGTCACTCCTCAAAGATAAGTTATAGAGTGGGAAAATAAAGTCATTACAAATCCTAGTATAGTAGTGAATATGGTTCAAATCCTAAATATTTTTGCAAAACACATTGATTGCAAGATACATTCTAGATTGCACCCAAAGGACATGTTAGGGAATGTGTTAAAGAACATACTTAACAATCTGATAGATAGGAGGACATAAATAATTTGAAACATTAACCAAGGAAATGATTCTTAAACTTACATATGCATGAATCAAGTTGTTGGAGATGATCTCCACCCGATGAAGATGGTTTTGTATTCATAAATCCATACAACACAAGGATCCAATTCTTGTAGAAATGGGTCATGTCTTCCTCTCTATATGATGTGCTCATTAGGACCATGGAATATTCTTAAACTACCAACTTGAAACTCTAATTGGAGTTGTTATCACTCAGATTTTCCTAGAAGTTGTAAGAAGAGAAAGGGGGTCTGAGGCAACCATAAACCATCTTTTGGGTACACAATCTAGCGAATTTGTACCTAGAGAGGGCTCTCTCTTTGAGGTTTAGCTTTGTTTTACAAGGTTTTAGGCTAGTTATGAAAGCTTTGGGATTTTGATTGGGTTTGGTGGTGAAATTCAATAGCAAATGGGTAGAACTAAATATTTCAGACCATTGGGCTAATGGAGTCAACAGAGGATGGCTCAACTGGATTTGGTTTCTCAGCAAATGATGGCCTCACAGGGCAACGTAGCTAAACAGAGAGCAAATCATAACTTGAAAGGATGGGATGGGCTCAAAAGGGAAGAAGGGCAATTAAGAATCCTTCCACATGTCTTGAGAAGAAGGAATTTAGATGATTACCAGTAAAAAGCAATTAAAGGTTTTTTTTACTAAATCATCTAAATCATAAACTAAGAAGGAGGAGCAATGAAGAATTCCTTGCCTATGATAGTTTAGAGGAAAACATTAAGAATAAAAACCATTGAAAACAGATTGCACTCAAGCACTTTCTGAATTATGCACATGAATCCTGTGCAAAGTCCTTTGTATTAATTCTTCATCCAGCCAGCCATACAAGAATTGATCAACAAAACTTTATTCCAAAGTAATCAGTTTTATAGAAATGTCTAAGAATCCACCCTCAATACTCTGAATGAGGGAGTATTTATACAAAAGTTTTACAATAAAATATCTCATAACAAAGAGAGATATATTCTAGGGTGACTAACTATAAGTTACATGAAAATAGAGACAGATGGTCTCATAGATAGAAGATAAAGTAAACTGATGGCTTGTTGTCCCTGTTTTTGTGAATGAGCTGGAGGCAGGCCCTATGATGAGGCATCTTGCTATCTTCCTCGTAAATTAGTGCTTGTTGTTCTGCTTTTCACTTTTTCACTGATACATTTTGACCTGTTCTGGTACTTTTTACCTGTTTGATCCTCATTCATCCTTTTTTACCATTATTGACTGTAGTAAATAATGCAAATTTACATTTTACCAAGGATAAATTACAAAATGTCTAGCAATTTTGTCCACCATTTTTCCTGTGGTATATTGGTCCTTTGAAGTTTCCTAAGGATTTCATCAGTTTTGGTGTACTTGAAAAAAGTAGGCTGAACTGGAAAGAAATTCCTTAACTCATGTTCAACATAGAAAAGGTTCTCTAGACTGTCATAGAGAACTCTGCCCGTAGGCAGTGCTTTTGGTGCTGATGTGCTGGTTGATGAACTTGCCTGGTTATCTGTATATTGAGCCAATTTGTCAACATAATCCATATGCCTCATTAATTTATCATTGATAACTAAAGGACTGGGTAGCCCTTTGTTCTGAAAAATACCAATTATCTCCATAAAAACATTAATTTCCTCCTACATGTTTTGGCATCTTCTTTCCAAATTTTGCATCAAAGATCTTTTAGTCAATACCTTTTTTACTTCCAGAATAGTCCCTGTTCTATCTTCGATGACAATTTCTTCTAGTTGATACTTATTCTTGCTATTCAAAAAATTTATAAGTCTGGTGGCTTCCTCAGGCATCCTTCCTAATTCTTCTTTTGTCCTCTGAATTTCTTCCAGTGCTATCTTTACTAAATCAATCTGTTCAAAAATTATTTGTATTGATGGACAAATATCATTTATTGATTGAGTGATGTTGGTCCAAAAAATCTTTCTGATATCTACTAGAGGCTTGTCAAATGTGAGGTCTTTTTCTAATGATTTCACCTTTTGTTCTAACCCTTTATTTTCCCTCACCTTTTCTGCAAAATTTATCTTTGAAAGATCATATCTCTGTTCTAAGGTAACATATTGTTCTTTTACTTTTTGTAACTCTGAAACTTGGAGTTTCATCTCCTCTATTGATTTTATCAATTCCTCTGTACTTAGACCTGAAGTTCCTACTGGTGTTGTTCTTGTACCTATACCTGTGACTACTTCAATTGTGGCCAAAGGGACATTGGGTGCCAGAGCTGTTGCCAGTGTTGAAGGGACTGCAGTGGAGACCATTGGTATCACATTTGGTGGTTGGGAGGTCGACTCTCCCTGCTTGCTTTTGAGTGATCTTTTTAACTCTTGCTCGGTCTCCTTCAATTCTTCATTAAGTTGTAGCACCAAGTCCATAAGCACCTCCTTAGACTTCTTCTGAACAATCTCTACAGTTTGTGGATGTCTTGATGGGGGTAATTTTAGCTGCTTTCTTAAGGCATCTATGTCTTCATCTTTTCTATTTATTAAGGCTTCTGCAACCTTCACATCTTTTGGATTATGACCTAATCCAATCACTAACTCTTCCAAAGATTTAATTATGTTATCTTTAGCCTGTGAGGAGGCACTCTCCAGTTGTAATTGGGTAGTTGTATTATTTAAAGAATTCTCTAATCTTTGGGCCATCATAGCCTTACCAGTAAAAGTTGAATATATCATTTCTCATGTTTGCCTGTGTAGCTCAATTTGATCCAAGGGATGAATATTTTTTGCCATGACCTCAAAATTTGTTTGAAGATAATCTGTAGATGTTTGAGGTTTCTGTACTTTAGGCTTGAAGAGGCTCATTTCCATTTTGCCTTCCTTGATGTCATAGGCTGACCTCAACCTATTCTAATTCGTGGGCGCCATTTTTAAATATTGATTGTAAACTTGGCTTTTTAATGGCTCGTTCCTAGCTTTTATTTCCTTGAATTTCTTTTAAAAATCTAGGTTCTCACTTCCTGGAGGCTTAAAAGATGATACTTCAATGCTCTGTTGTCTCTCTAGCTCCTGTCTCTATGAGCTAGAAGGTGTCCCACCTACTGGGAAAGTCTGGTGACTATCTACACCTTCTTTTCTTTGGTTGTCTGTGGTTTTTTCAAAAATTTCATCTTCTGAATGAGGATTTAGCCTATGCCTTTTAGCACTAGGTTGGTCTGATGGGCCACTAGCAGGGGTAGCTACTTCCCTGTCTCTCTTTTTGTTCTTTTTCTCATTCAGAGGAGTCTGCAAAATTGGGGGCTCTTCTACATTAACTAGAGCTGGGTGAGCCTATGTTTGAGCCTGCTCTTGAGAAGTTTTAGGCTGCTTAGACATTACTGATTGTTCTGTTGCTTAGGTGCTAGTCTCTGGTCCCTTTCCCTTGGATGTCCCTATAAGTGGTGTGCTAGTATCCTGCGAGTGCTTTTGAGAGGTTTCAGCTGTAGAGGCACTGATCTCTGATGCTGACCTTTGAGAAGTTTCAAACTTCACTTGTCCAAAAGAATCCAGGTCAAGTGTTTTTTTGAGATCCTTTATTACATTTTCTATATTGACCTATTCAGCATCAGTTTCCACTAAGATACCTTCCCTCCATTCATCCATATTGGCAAATTGTTCAATCTCTGGAATTTTGTGATGTATGTAAGGTGGTAGTCTATTTTTTGTCCTTCTATCACAAATGAAACTATGTGGATCATAAGGAAACCAACTAAAACTTTCGTGTAGTTTAAGCTAATCTTCTATAATTTTCTCTGCTTCTCTCCACGCTTCCCTAGTGTTGCAGATGAAAGGGCCTAATTGACTCTTGATTCTGAGTTGTGCTTTCTTTTTGGCTTTGTGAAAATGAACCAAGTCTGAATTTATCATTTGTCTATAATATTCCAATGCAAACAGTATCATTGGAACATATTTGAGTAGCTTGAATGGGAAAAGCTCACATCCATATACTCTAATTTTTGTATGGTTCTGGTATAAATACCAGTCATCCACTCTGTATTGTTTAGAGAGCTGGAGGATCTTCTTAATATCATCACTAATTCTGGAAGGTGAAATCTCTGTCAGTAAGGTGGTTTCCAGGTGTACAAACTGATCATGAACTCATTATAAAAATAAGGGTTGGCATAAGATCTATGGAAGATGGAGGTCCAAAAGATGACAGACCTTGGATTACCCTTAGTATCCAATTTCATGACAAAAAATGGAAACTTGTCTAATTGGTAGTAGAGAATGAGATGATATATAAAGGTGGAAAACTTGAAGACCCTTTCATTCTCCAATCTTGTGAATTGGTCATGAATTTTGTCAGCAATGAATGAGGCATAGTCATACTTGACAGTAGGGAGTTGTCCAGGAGTAAAGATAAACATCAACACTAGGATCAGTTCATCTACATACTCACTAGTGTTGAATCCCCAGACTACAGATATCATATCGACTATGATTTTACCCATATCAGTGAAGAAAACTTGCATATAAGGAGGTGGGTCCTTGGTTTGATATTGCTTTAATATGAAGGTCTAGCAAAGGTGCTCAAGTTCAGATTGGGACAATTTAGTTGATTTCTCAAATAAATGTCCAATGGAAATGGGGGTGAGGGCCTAGCTGGAATGAAATTGCAACATCTCATTGATTGATTCAGCAGTTATTGGAAAGATGACTGTTTGGTTGGGAGACATAACTGCTCTACGGTTAGGGTAATAATTTGCATGGAAATGATGGATTATGTCAGGGAAAACATAAATAGAGGGGAGAAAGTATATGGGAAGATTGGATTCCCACAATCCTATGGCATCACGGCCATTCAAGTAGTTATCTCTATATTACCAAAAGACTTTAAGGTGATTTTTATCAGTGGTTAAGTCTTTTATCTAGAAGTCCTTATCTGCGAGAGGCAGATAGTCTAAATCTCGATGAGGAGCATTAATGGGTGCAACATTCAAAGCTACTTGGATTTCCATTTCTGGTTCTTGTGGATTCAAAAAGGAAATTGAAGTTTTCTTTGCCAAAATGAGCAAAATAGAGGGTCTAGAGGACTTGAATGGTGATAATAGCAATAGAATTATGGCGAATTGGGCCTTTTTTTAGTCAATTTATAATGGAAAACAAGAACTTGCAGGGTTTTTGTCGGAATTTTGATAAATGCCTGTTTTTGAGAGACGGGTAACGAAATGCAGGTACTATTTGTGGTTGGAGGGTTCTGGGCAGTGTCGGCTGCAATTTTTGGAGCAAGTTGGCAACTACAAGCTCGAGCTAGTTGATCTCGACGTTCTTTTGCATGGGCGTACAGGTTTATAGGATAAAACAGTGAAAACGACTTGTTTGTTTTATATACAAAGTCAAGGGTTGGCGAGCTTTGGAATTCGAACGGGTGGCATCAGCGGAAAATGAAATGATGTTTTGTCTTTTAGTGGGGAGGTGGTAAGCGGTTTGTATCACACTGCTCATGGGAAAAGGGTGGTATTTAGCTTTGGGCCAACGATTCCATAGAGCGGCGGACGCATGGCAGAGGCATTGTATAGGAAACCGCTTTGTGATCGCACGCTAACATGCAGTCATAAATGGCCATGTGATATGCTTTATGGCCGTCGGATGTGGGAGGTATTATCTAACAGTTTTCAAGAGATGCGAGGTGATGGGGGATTAACAAAGGCGGGCCCTGTATGGTTAAAGATTATTTAATCACATCGGGAGCGGCTATGGAAGTTATTAATTAACCATGAGGGTTAATTAACCCTTTTTTAATGTTGCTGGGGGTTAGGATTGTTAATTAGTTACTGATTAACTAATTAATCCCATTAAAATGTACTATGGTTATAATTTTAACCGAAGCGGGATATGTAGTATTTTCGGGATTATTACATAATTAAAATAATATGGGAGCGGGTAAACCTTATAAGGGATTTATAAATTAATACGTTACAAGTTAATGTGATATTATGAAATGGAAAGTGTTAAATAAAAAACATTTGAAGTGTGTATTTAAACCTTGGCTAAAGTGAAAACAAGGGTTTTTTGTGGAAAATTTTATAATTTTCCTAAGTAAAATAGGATTTTACTTAGGAAAAACATATGAAGCGGAATGAAAGATTTTTATGAATGGTTTAAGTACTTAGGATTTATAAATTATTGGGCTGAGGGTCTGGTCCCTCCAGAAATCAGAGAAATGTTTTGAGCCCCTTTAACTTTGTAAATGCCTTTAGTACTTAGGGGAAGTTAGTGAAACTTAAGGGGAAAATGGATAGGGAAATTAATTAATTTGACTTTGTTTCTTTGATGTACTGTCTCCAATGTGAGTTGTGCTTTGTCCAAGTGATGAAAGCAAAATATTTAAGCATTAAACTTAACATTCACCACACATTTATTCTACAACTATCATATACTTACCCTACCTACTTTATCTTAGCATTTTCACTTCTTTATTAGAGTGCACTTAGACTAGCAAACCCTTTTCTCACTTTCTTTTCTTTTACATAATGATATCTATCTAAATTTACACTTATGACATCCAAGGGCTCAGATTAAATTGTTGAGCTCTTTTTATTTACTCTACCTATATGCTAAGATTGCATTGTTTGGTCAGATTTTTATTCTCTATTTCTACAACCTGAAATTAAAATATGAACTAGCCAAGATTAAACTGTTTGACTATTCATGAATTACAGCATAGGTGACAAACTACACACAATTGTTTATTATACGACAATTAAAGTAGTGGCATTTAGACTTGCACACTTTCCTAGTCTTTCTTTTTGTTGGGGTTCATTTTCTTTTATTTTTTGACCATCTTTTATTTCTTTTTACCCTTTGATTTTTCTTTTAGGGTATACCCTCTTTACATTTTTTAATTTTTTTTATTTTTTGAAAATATGGAAAACCTTTACAACAAGTAAAGGTATGAACATTTTGCATAGCTCATCAAGTCAATCATGACATATGACACCTATTGGTATAGGGGCCTAATAGTGGCTCCACTTGGGGATGGATTTTCTTAGTGGAAAGTCAAGAATAGTAGATCAGATGGCCTTTGAATGACTTTGACTGTGTTCTGCAATCTTCTTCTACTTGCTACTTTATTGCATGTATGACAATGATACTTCTAAAGCTTAGGGCCTTCTCTTCGGGTTTCAACTCTAAACGTTACTGTCCAATCAAAACTATGACATTACAAAGGATATAATATGTACATGTTAATCATCATGGTAACATTAAGTATGATCAAAGTAATGTTTTAACATTCGACCATTGACTGGTCCCTCTTCTGCTTCTGTGCCATCCAAATTTTTGAGAAAAATATGTATTTTTTCCTTGTAGGGCATAGATAATATATGGTCCTTTCCATAGAAAGTCAAACTTCCCATGTTTCCCCTTATCTTCTCTTCTGGAATCCCATCTTAGCACTTTATCTCCAAGGTGGAAATCTTATGCCTTGGTTCTTCTGTCAAATATCTTCTTGAGCTTTTCTTGCCATATTTGGGATCTTTGATACACCTCCTCTCTGGTCTGCTGTAAATTGATGGTCTAATTTATCCTTCTTTAAATATCATTAGGTTCCACTTGGGCTTCTTGGAGTAGTTTCATAACAGGAACTCCTAATGATGAAGGAAATACAGCCTCCATAACATATACTAACTCATAAAAATTGGTGCCAATGGATTTTTTAGTTGTAAGCTTGTCTGCCCATAGTGCATTTATTAGTTTCTTATGCCAAGTCTTTTTATTTTCTTCCAATAGTTTTTTAATGATATTAATGAGGCTCTTGTTGGAAGATTCAGCTAGTCCATTCCCTTATGGATAATAGGTTTTGGAATGGCCCAAGGTAATGTGGTACTTGTTGCAAAAACTGCTCATCTTTCTTGATTTGAAAGCTGCAGCATTATCAGTTATGATTTTAGTAGGGCAGCAAAACCTGGACAATATATTGGTTTTTAGAAAACCTATGATCACTATATCATTGGCCTGTCTGGAAGGGATGACCTCTATCCATTTAGTAAAATAGTCAGTGGTAGTGAATATCCATTTGTGATGGCCAAAGGAAGGAGGATGGATTTCACCAATGAAGTCAAAACCCCATTGTTGGAAAGGCTTTTTAGTAGAAATGGGTTTCAGGGGTAAAGGCAATAGTTTTCTCTTACCCTCAAAAATTTGATATTTATGGAAAGAAGTGACAAATTTCTTCACATCAACAAACAAAGTTGGGCAGTAGAAACTAGCCCTTAGGATCTTATCTGCAGTTGATTTCCAGTAGAGGTGTCCACCACAGTCTCCTGCATGAAATTCTTGAAGAGCCTTGCCAACTTCATTTTTTAACAAACAATTCAATAAAATTCCTTTATGATTTTTCCAAAAAAGAGCATTATCTAGAATACTGAAGCTTTCATCTTTAAAAACCTATTTTTTGTTCTAAACAACCCTGGAGGAGCCTGCAGGTTTTGTAACATATAAATTATATCAACATACCAAGGTGAGTCTGAAAAAGCCTGGCTGATTTGTGGAGTCGCCATCTCATGTTCGTCATCCAGTTCATTTATGTCCAGGGCTTGACAATTGGTTTCTGTCATGAGTTTGGCCAATCCCTATCCTTTTATCAATTTTATAGGTTTTATTTCAATATCATACTCTAAGATGGTAGCAATCCATTTACCCCTTTTGCCTTCAATTCCATCCTGAGTCAGGATGTCCTTGACAATTGCATTTGGTACATAGGCTATCACATGAGAGTATGATATGTAAACTGTGAAGTCCTTAATGGCTTTAACAAGTGCAAAAGCTTGTTTTTCCATGATCTTGTATTTTAGTGATGCATCTCTAAGTGCTTTACTAAAAAAGGCAATAGGTTTTTCACATCCTTGGTCATCATTTTGTAATAAAACATCTGCTATAGTGTGTTCCGAGGCAAAAGAGAAAATTATGAAGTCTCTATCAAAATGGGGACTTGTAAGGAACGGTGTTCTGGTTAAAGCCATTTTCATTTCTTCATATGCTTGTTTGGCCTCTACTATCCATTTTATACTTGAATCTTTTTTTAACATATTATTAAGTAATCTAATGAGTTCTGGTAGGTTAGATATGAATCTTCTCAAAAATTTTATCTTCCCTAAGAAAACTTGAAGTTCTTTGATACTTCTCGAATGAGGTATCTGTAAAATTGCTTCTATTCTAGCAGGGTCAATTCAAATGCCATCCTTCGAAATGATATGACCTAGGAGTTTACCTTCTTCCAGGCCAAACAAGGATT
The DNA here is from genome assembly GCA_000404065.3 of Pinus taeda. NCBI lineage: Eukaryota > Viridiplantae > Streptophyta > Pinopsida > Pinales > Pinaceae > Pinus > Pinus taeda. The sequence goes on from APFE030112964.1 coordinate 73,144, forward strand.
TCTTTGGATTTAAAGAAATACCATATTTTCTACATTTTAAGAATACTTGTCTGAGATGGTCCAAATGTTGTTGATTTGATTTAGAAAAAACAGTTAGGTCATCTAGATATATAACAAGAAAATCATGAATCTCTTTAACAAATACAATGTCCATTTCCCTTTGGAAAGTAGCTCCTGCATTTTTAAGTCCAAATGGCATTTTGATATATATAAATGTGCCCCACGGTGTTGTAAAAGAATTTTTTTCTTGGTCATCAGGATGAACCAGAATCTAGTTATATCCAGAATATCCATCTAAAAGAGAAATTCTAGAAGAACCTACTACCTTTTCAAAATATGGTCCATCTTGGGTAAAGGATAGTTATCTTTAAGGGAGACCTTATTCACATTTCTCAGATCTATGCATAATCTTATTTCCCCAGTTTTCTTCCTAATAAGTACTAAGTTATATACCCACTCTGAAAATCTTATAGGTGTAATAATCCCTGCTTCATACATATGTTTAATTTCTTTTTCAATCAGTGGTAGTAATACAAGGTTGATTCTCCTGAGTTTTTGTTTGAAGGGCTTCTGGTCTTCTTTCAGAGGTATAGTATGCTGAATTATTGAGGTGTTATATGATTTCAAATCCTTATAACTCCAGGAAAAAACATCCTGGAATTCTCTCATAAGTTCAACATATTTTATCTTCTAATCAGGTGGTAAAGACTTTGATAGTTTTATCATCTTTGGATTGTCTTCCGTTCCTAAATTATATTCTTCAATGTCTGCCTTTAATGGTTCCATATTTGGTTTCTTAGGAATATCATTGGAATCAAAGAGGTCTTCTAGAGGAGTTAATCCTTTAGGCAGATGATTGTCTTTTAGGTCAGAGACTTCTCTTTCTTCTTCAATTATCTCATCAAGGTCCATTTCTTTTAGGTCTTGAACTTATTTTCTAGTGAATTTTGGGGGATGAAGCATTTGAATTGAAATTTCTTCTAGAATGTTGGTTCCTACCTCATCTATATGATTTGAATTACTGTCTGTATCAATGTCTATGTAGTTGTTAGAAAATTCTTCATTCAAGGTTAAAAAGTTGTTAATCTGCTCATCACTATCAAAGACCTGTCAGTTCATCAAATTGTCAGGGATGGTTGGTCTGTGCCTAATTTCAGCGGTAAATTGATGATTAGGTTTGAAAGGTAATTTGCAAGTGCTGGCAAACATGGCCAGACTGTGAGTATGTAGGTTGTGTTTTCTAGGCACTACAGCAAACTTAGTTTCCAGAAAAGTATTAAGAATCTCTGACTGTTCCTCTATAATATCCTAATCTAGGATCCCTGGTCAAATACTTCCCTTTGATCTGTTTAATGATTAATTTTGAATCTCCTATGACAGATATCCTAATTTCTCTTAATCTTTTGATAAGTTTAAGTCCTAGCAAAAGAGCTTCATACTCTGCCATATTATTGGTGCACTTAAAATTTAATTTGTAGGCATGGCCTTCAGCATGGTCATTTTCTAAGTTGTGCACCCAAACTCCTGCCCCTACCCCTCATTTATTGACTGAACCATCAAATTCTAAATGCCAAAGAATTTCATGTACATAATCAGTGTCAGGGGTGGTGGGAATTTGTTTAACAAGGGGATTTAGTTTTTTGTTCTCATCTTATTTTTCTTTGTTGTCTAATTTGTCGTTGGTGTCTGAGATTTCTTGAATTTGAACACTTGATTTTTTATTTTTTATTTATTTTGGTTCTGCTGCTAAAACTTGTTCACTATTGGTAGGATTGGTTTTAGCATTGTAAAGAATGAATGAATCCATATCAGAGTGTACTGAGTAGATAGGGAAATTTTGTGGTTTTTCCTAACTACTTACTACATATTTCATTAATGTTTCTCTGTATAGCTTCTTAGGTTGGCCAAAAACTGAGATAGTAGCATAAGACATGTCCAATTGAAGTGATCCCTGAAACTTAGTACCCAAGGACCTGGATAATAACATTCCATATTTTGGTAGTATATCTGCTACTACTATATCCATTAGGATTGTTTTTGTAGGTATTGAACTAAAGAAACACACAAGTCCTTTATCAACCCTAAACATCTCACCTGACTGGAATCAAAAGAAAAGAGTTCTTTGTATGATCTAGTGATGTCTAGGTCTAATTTCTCCATAACAGACTTTGGCATTAGGTTATGAGATGCCCCAGAGTCAAACATGGCATTGTGAAGGATTTTATCATGTATATTCAAGCTCACATAGAAGGGAGGAATACTTCCTTCTAATTGTTTCCCATTCACTTCAGGGCCAAAGATCAATTCTGGTTGGTCATCAAAAACATTAATAGAGTCTTCAGTTTTAGTGATTTTAAGTGATCTGTTGATTTGACTTCGGTAGGCATCATGTTTAGCTAATTCAGATAATGGAACAGCAATCTTAAGTTTGCCTACTTCAGCTTCTAGATTGAAGGGTTTTTCTGTTTGGGCTTTTATGTTTCGAACAGTGGGATTCTCTCTATTTTCTGTGTTTTTCTCCTTTTCAAGAGTGGGGTTAAGTTTTACAGTTTCTCCTAAATTGACTGCTGGAGGTTCCTCCACAGTTCCCTTAGAAGGAAGGGGGGTGGAAAAGTCTCTATTATTTGGTTGATTGTCAGAAACATCTACTATTATTGGATTAGGGGGGTTATTGTTTGATCTAGACAAAATTTGTACAGGGGTAGTAGCTGCTTTACTTTTGATAGGTTGTTTTGGAGCTCTCAGTTTGTTGGCTTCAGGAACATCAATTCTTCTACTCTTTAAGTTATACTACTTGTGCACTTCATAGATGGATGTGTCATATCCCTCCCTAAAGTCAAACGATTCACTTGACTGAATTTGAAATTGCTTGAGAATGTGGGCCTCTTGATCATCTTGAGTTAGGAAAACTTCTCCCTCATTGTTAAGTCCCATCAGATTTATCTGAGTATCTTCTTGGGGACCTTCAGAGCTGAAAGCTTCTACATAATTCTCCTGGAAAAGAGGTCAAATGTTTTGATCTAGACCAGTCTTCCCAGGGTTCTAGTTTTGGTTTTTTCGAAAATTAGGATTCCTCCCTATGTTGGTGGGCTGACCATCCCAAGGGGATTTTCTTTCTATTGTTTCCACTCTGTCTCCTAGTCTTTCCATCCCTTTAATTATAGCATCCAGTTTCTGTTCAATAGATGAAGTTTCTTCTTTCATTGGTATCCTTCTTTCTATTGGGTTGTGTTATATTCTTTCCATGACTAACCTATGTAGTGAACCGGGGGGTTAGAGGAGGGGAGGAGCCCCCCCTTCATTGTGCCGATTGTGTAGCGGGGGGGTCACAAGGGGGGCGGCAGCCCCCCCTGTCCAGGGAGTTTGTGGGGGGGGGGG
>APFE030112964.1:80648-122582 GCA_000404065.3 Pinus taeda
CCCTATATTAGGTTGGGTGAACCTACCTATGGTTTTCGGTCCATGGTTTTGGACGCGATGGTTTTTTCGGTCCATGGTATTGGATGCTTCGGCATGTATAAATATGTATTGTAACATTGAAAGGATCATAATGAAAAATGAAGCTGGTAGTCCCGGTCTTGGGATCCAGGGGAAAATCTCTATGCATATGTGTTTTATGTGTTATGCTCTCGCATTGTTTATTTTCTTTGTTTTAGAATTCGTATGCAAGTAATTTCTGTACAAGGTTAAAATCTACACTTTCACTCCTAACCTTGGCTCGTTTAGACATTAGGTTGGCTTCAACATTAACAGCTATACTTTGCATCTCTTCTAAAGTTCTAGGGGCTCATTCCCTTGGCTGAAAAGTCATATCTAAATCGAATCCATCTGGGAATTTGATTAGGGCCAAATAAGGTGGGGGTTTGAGATTTTGAGGGATGGCATTATAGACAGTGTTGAACCTAATGCAGTAATCCTGCACAATTTCTTGCATTCCTCTCTTCATGTTTTCATACTCGGATAAGATCTGCAGAGGATCTTTCTTTTTCTCCCAACGATTCAAGAATTGTGTATAAAGGGTTTGTAGGCTATCTATGTTGTTTGCTCTTAGAGCCATAAGCTAGGTTCTAACTTCCCCAATTAGACTCTAAACAAATATCCTCATTCTTACATCATCAGCATCTATCTCATATATTTCAAAGTAGTTAGTCATTTTTTTGGTATGTTGTTGGGCTGTGTAGGTACCAGTACCATCAAATGGAGTGATTTTACTTTGGTAGTCTTGAGGCATGGCACCTAAATTGGTTGGTAAAACTAGGGGGGTATACCTGTTTGCCATGGTTGTAGGTAATGATGGAACAACAGCTAGGGTAGGGATAACGATGGGTGTTTGGGTTGTGGATGGAGGGGTAGAAGGAGGGGTCTATTGTGGGGTGGTTTGGGGTTGAGATGTATGAGGAAACGATGAGGAACTTGCAGAAGCAACAGTGATTGTGGAGGGATTAGGTTTCCCTTTAGAGGTAAGCTCAGATTGTATTGAATTTTGTAAATGTCTGTCAATTGAGGAACTGACAGCTTCAAGTTGTAACTCTTCAATGAATACTGGGTCTAGGATGAAATCAATTAATTCAGAGTCAGAAGATGTTCTAAACAAAGAAGTCTCAAATTGCTCATAAAATGGTTCGTCCTCAAGATAAATCCACCTAACATGGCAGGATCTTGATCTGTGGGTGGGCCGAGAACTAGCAGTACTTTCTTGACTTTCCTGTCTCCTAAGAATTATGGGGATCGGATTGGGGTTCTTGAACACTGGTGGTGGATTGGGATCAAGATTTGCTCTTACGTAACAAGTCCTTTCTAAAGCCAGGTTTCTTGGTTTTGATTTTCTAAATTAATATCAACAAACAACCTTTGTGATTTCTTTAAGATGCTTTAGATTTGAATTTAAACACTCCTAAAGATTTGTTTGATTGAGGAACTGGTTCATGTTAAGTTCATAAACTAAACCAAAGATTCACTGAAGCAGCATTCATCTACTTATGCACTTGCAAAGCAAGAGAAGTTCGAAGGCTACCTGGCTAACTTCAGGCTCCATCTGTAGCTTATAAAGTAAACAGCAATGACAACAAATTTTTCATTCCCTAGTGGAGTCGCAACTATGTTATCACTCAGATTTTCCTAGAAGTTGTAAGAAGAGGAAAGGGGTTAGAGGTAGCCTCAAACCAACTTTTGGGTACAGAATCGAATCAATTTGTACCCAGAGAAGGCTCTCCCTTTGAGATTTAGCTTTGTTTTACAAGGTTTTAGGCTAGTTATGAAAGCTTTGGGATTTTGATTGGGTTTGGTGGTGAAATTCAATAGCAGATGGGTAGAACTGAATATTTCATACCATTGGGTTAATGGAGTCAAAAGAGGATGGTTCAACTGGATTTGGTTTCTCAGCAAAGGATGGCTTCACATGGCAAGGTAGCTAAGCAGGGAGCAAATGATAACTTGAAAGGATGGGATGGGCTCAAAAGGGAAGAAGAGCAATTAAGAATCCTTCCACATGTCTTGAGAAGAAGGAATTTAGATGATCACCAGTAAAAAGCAATTAAGGGTTTTTTACTAAATGTCTAAATGATAAACTAAGAAGCAGGAGAAATGAAGAATTCCTTGCCTATGATAGTTTAAAGGAAAACATTAAGAATAAAAACGAATGGAAACAGATTGCACTTATGCACTTTCTAAATTATGCTTTTTCGTTTTAATATTCAGATATGGAACAAAGTTGAAATATTAAACAAAAAAACAATAACATATGAGTCATAAAATACTTATTTGTCTAGTATTTTTCACATGAATCCTGTGAAAAATCATTTGTATTAATTCTTCATCTAGCTAGCCATACAAGAGTTAATCAACAGCAATTTATTCCAAAGTAATCAGTTTTACAGAAATGTCTAAGAATCCACCCTCAAGACTCTGAATGAGGGAGTATTTATACAAAAGTTTTACAATAAAATATCTCATAACAAAGAGAGATATATTCTAGGGTGACTAACTATAAGTTACATGAAAATAGAGACAGATGGTCTCGTAGATAGAAGATAAAGTAAATTGATGGCTTGTTGTCCCTGTTTTTGTGAATGAGCTAGAGGCAGGCCCTATGATGAGGCATCTTATTGTCTTCCTTGTAAATTAGTGCTAGCTATTCTGCTTTTCACTTTTTCACTGATACACTTTGACATGTTCTGATACTCTTTACCTCTTTGATCCTTGTTCATCCTTTTTTACCATTATTAACTGTAGTAAATAATGCAAATTTACTTTTTACCAAGGATAAATTACAAAATGTCTAGCATTTTTGTCCACCATTTTTCCTATGGTATTCTGGTCCTTTGAAGTTTCTTGAGGATTTCATCAGTCTCAGTGTACTTGAAAAAATTAGGCTGAACTGGAAACAAATGCCTTAACTCATGTTCAACATAGAAAAGGTTCTCTAGACTATCATAGAGAACTCTGCCCGTAGGCAGTGCTTTTGGTGCTGATGTGCTGGTTGATGAAATTGCTTGGTTATCTGCATATTAAGCCAATTTGTCAACATAATCCATTTTCCTCATTAATTTATCGTTGATAACTACAGGATTGGGTAGCCCTTTGTTCCTCCTACATGTTTTGGCGTCTTCTTTCCAAATTTTGAATTAGAGACCTTTTAGTCAATACCTTTTTTACTTCTAAAATAGTCCATATTGTGTCTTCAATGCCAATTTCTTCCAGCTGATACTTATTCTTGCTAATCAAAAAATTTATAAGTATGGTGGCTTCCTCGGGCATCCTTCCTAATTCTTCTTTTGTCCTCTAAATTTCTTCCAGTGCTATCTTAACTGAATCAATCTGTTCAAAAATTATTTGTATTGATGGCCAAATTTCATTTATTGACTGAGTGATGTTGGTCCAAAGAATCTTTCTGATGTCCGTTAGGGACTTGTCAAATGTGAGGTCTTTTTCTAACGATTTCACCTTTTGTTCTAACCCTTTATTTCCCCTCACCTTTTCTACAAAATTTGTCTTTGAAAGATCATATCTCTATTCTAAGGTAACATATTGTTCTTTTACCTTTTGCAACTCGGAAACTTGGAGCTTCATCTCCTCCATTGATTTTACCAATTCCTCTATACTTAGACCTGAAGTTCCTGCTGGTGCCATTCCTGTACCTGTGACTACTTCAATTGTGGCCAAAGGGACATTGGGTGCCAGAGTTGTTGCCAGTGTTGAAGGGACTATAGTGGAGACCATTGGTATCACAGTTGGTGGTCGGGAGGTCGACTCTCCCTGCTTGCTTTTAAGTAATCTTTCTAACTCTTGCTCGGTCTCCTTCAATTGTTCATTAAGCTATAGGACCAAGTCCATAAGCTCCTCTTCAGACTTCTTCTTAACAATTTCTACAATTTGTGGATGTCTTAATGGGGGTAATTTTAGCTGCTTTCTTAAGGCAACTATGTCTTCATCTTTTTTCTTTATTAAGGCTTCTGCAGCCTTCACATATTTTGGATTATGACCCAATCCAATCACTAACTCTTCCAAAGATTTAATTATGTTTTCTTTAGCTTGTGAGGAGGCTCTCTCTAGTCGTAACTGGGCAGTTGTATTATTTAAAGAATTCCCTAATCTTTGGGCCATCATGGCCTTACTAGTCAAAGTTGAATATATCAATTCTCCTGTTTGCCTGTGTAGCTCAATTTGATCCAAGGGATGAATATCTTTTGCCATGACCTCAAAATTTGTTCGAAGGTAATCTGTAGCTGTTTGAGGTTTCTGCACTTTAGGCTTGAAGAGGCTCATTTCCATTTTGCCTTCCTTGATGTCATAGGCTAACGTCAACCTATTCGATTTGTGTGAGCCATTTTTAAATATTGATTGTAAACTCGGATTCTTAATGGCTCATTCCTAGCTTTTATTTTCTTGAATTTCTTTTTAAAATCCAGGTTCTCACTTCCTAGAGACTTAAAGGATGATACTTCAGTGCTTTATTGTCTCTCTAGCTCTTGTCTCTGTGAGCTAGAAGGTGTCCCACCTGTTGTGAAAGTCTGATGACTGTCTACACCTTCTTTTCTTTGGCTATTTGTGGTTTCTTCAAAAATTTCCTCTTCTGAATGAGGATTTAGCCTGTGCCTTTTAGCACTAGGCTAGTCTGATGGGCCACTGGCAGGGGTAGCTACTTCCTTGTCTCTCTTTTTGTTCTTTTCCTCATTCAAAAGAGTCTACAAAATTGGGGGCTCTTCTACATTAACTTGAGCTGGTTGAGCTTGTGTTTGAGCCTGCTCTTGAGAAGTTCCAGGCTGCTTAGACATGACTGATTGTTTTGTTTCTTGGGTGCTAGCCTCTGGTCCCTTTCCTTTGGATGTCCCTGTAAGTGGTGTGCTGATATCCTGTGAGTGCTTCTGAGAGGTTTTAGCTGTAGAGGCACTGATCTCTGATGCTGAACTTTGAGAAGTTTCAAACTGTACCTATCTAAAAGAATCTAGGTCAAGTGTTTTTTCAAGATCCTTCATTACATTTTCTATATTGACCTGTTCAGCATCAATTTCCACTAAGGTACCTTCCCTCCATTCATCCATATTGGCAAATTGTTCAATCTCTGGAATTCTGTGATGTATGTAAGGTGGTAGTCTATTTTTTGTCCTTCTATCACAAGTGAAACTATGTGGATCATAGGGAAACTAACTAAAACTTTTGTGTAGTTTAAACTAATCTTATAGAATTTTCTCTGCTTCTCTCCACGCTTCCCTAGTGTTGCAGATGAAAGGGCCTAATTGAATCTTGATTCTGAGTTGTGCTTTCTTTTTGGCTTTGTAAAAATGAACCAAGTCTAAATTTATCATTTGTCTATAATATTCCAATGCCAACAGTCTCATTGGAACATATCTGGGCAGCTTGAATGGGTAAAGCTCACATCCATATACTCTGATTTCTGTATGGTCCTAGTATAACTACCAGTCACCCACTCTATATTATTTAGAGAGCTAGAGGATCTTCTTAATATCATCACTGATTCTGGGAGATGAAATCCATGTCAGCAAGGTGGTTGCTGGGTGTACAAATTGATCAATGAACTCATTATAAGAATAAGGGTTAGCATAAGATCTATGGAAGATGGAGGTCCAAAAGATGACAGACCTTGGATTACCCTTAGTATCTAGTTTCATGACAGAAAATGGGAACTTGTATGATTGGTAGTAGAGAATGAGATGATATATAAAGGTGGAAAACTTGAAGACCCTTTCATTCTCCAGTCTTGTGAACTAGTCATGAATTTTGTCAGCAATGAATGAGGCATAGTCATACTTGTTAGCAGGGGGCTGTCCAGGAGTAAAGATAGACATCAACACTAGGGTCAATTCATCTACATACTCACTAGTGTTGAATCCCAAGGCTGTAGATATCATATCAACTATGATTTTACCCATATCAATGAAGAAAACTTGCATATAAGGAGTTGGGTCCTTGGTTTGATCTTTCTTTAATATGAAGGTCTGGTAGAGGCGCTCAAGTTCAAATTGGGACAATTTAGTTGATTTCTCAAGTAAATGTCCAATGGAAATGGGGTGAGGGCATGGCTGGAATGAAATTGCAACATCTCATTGATTGATTCAGTAGCTATTGGGAAAAGGACTGTTTGGTTGGGATACATAACTGCTCTGCAGTTGGTGTCATAATTGGCATGGCAATGATGGATTATGTCAGGGAAAACATGAACAGAGGGGAGAAAGTATATGGAAAGATTGGATTCCCACAGTCCTATGACATCACGGCCATTCAAGTAGTTATCTCTACATTGGCAAAAGACTTTGAGATGATTTTTATCAGTGGTTAAGTTTTTTATCTGGAAGTCCTTATCTGCAAGAGGCAAATAGTCTAAATCTCGATGAGGAGCATTAATGGGTGCAACATTCAATGCTATCAGGGTTTCCATTTCTGGTTCTTGTGGATTCAGAAAGGGAATTAAGGTTTTCTTTGCCAAAATGGGCAAAATAGAGGGTCTAGAGGATTTGAATGGTGATAATAACAACATAATTATGGTGAATTGGGCCTTTTTTTAGTCAATTTACAGTGGAAAACAAGAACTTGTAGGGTTTTTCTCGGGAATTTTGATAAACACCTATTTTTGGAAGACGGGTAATGAAATGCAGGTACTATGTGTGGTTGGAGGTTTCTGGGTAGCATCGGCTACAATTTTTGGAGCAAGTTGGCGACTGCAAGCTCGAGCTAGTTGATCTCAACATTCGTTTGCATGGGCGTACAGTTTTACAGGATAAAACACTGAAAACAACTTGTTTGTTTTATATACAAAGTCAAGGGTTGGCGGGCTTTGGAATTCAGATGGGTGCTGTCAGCAGCAAACGACATGATGTTTTGTCATTTAGTGGGAAGCGGTTTGTATTGTACCGCTCATGGGAAGAGGGCGGTATTTAGCTTTGGGCCAACGATTCCATAGAGCGGCGAACGTGTGGCAGAGGCATTGTACAGGAAACCGCTTTGTGATCGCAGCTAACATGCGGTCACAAAGGGCCGTGCGATATGCTTTATGGCCGTCAGATGTGGGAGGTATGATCTGACGGTTTTTGGGAGATGCAAGGTGATGGGGGATTAACAAAGGCGGGCCATATATGATTAAAGATTATTTGATCACATCGAGAGTGGCAAGATTGGCTATGGAAGTTATTAATTAACCACAAGGGTTAATTAACCCTTCTTTCATGTTGCAGGGGGTTAGGGTTGTTAATTAGTTACTGATTAACTAATTAATCCCATTAAAAAATACTATGGTTATAATTTTAACCGAGGCGGGATATATAGTATTTTCGAGATTATTACATAATTAAAGTAATATGAGAGCGGTAAACCTTATAAGGGATTTATAGATTAATACGTTAAAAGCTAATGTGACATTATGAAATGGAAAGAGCTAAGTATAAAACATTTGAAGTGTGTATTTAAACTTAGGCTAAAGTGAAAACAAGGGTTTTTTGTGGAAAATTTTGTAATTTTCTTAAGTAAAATAGGATTTTACTTAGGAAAAACTTATGAAGGGGAATGAATAATTTTTATGAATGGTTTAAGTACTTAGGCTTTATAAATTATTGGGCCGAGGGTTTGGTCCCTCCAGAAGTCAGAGAAATGCTATGAGCCCCTTTAACTTTGTAAATTCCTTTAGTACTTAGGGGAAGTTAGTGAAACTTAAGAGGAAAATGGATATGGAAATTAATTAATTTGACTTTGTTTCTTTGATGTACTGTTTCCAATGTGAGTTGTACTTTGTCCAAGTGATGAAAGCAAAATATTTAAGCATTAAACTTAACATTCACCACACATTTATTCTACAACCATCATCTACTTACCCTACCTACTTTATCCTAGCATTTTCACTTCTTTATTAGGGTGCACCTAGACTGGAAAACCCTTTTCTCACTTTCTTTTCATCTACATAATGATATCTATCTAAATCTACACTTATTACATCTAAGGGCTCAGCTTAAACTGTTGAGCTCTTTTTATTTACTCTACCTATCTACCAATATTACACTGTTTGGCCAGATTTTATTCTCTATTTCTACAACCTAAAATTAAAATATGAACTAGCCAAGTTTAAATTGTTTGATTATTCATGAATTGTGGCATAGGTGGCAAACTGTACACAATTATTTATTATACAACAGTTAAAGTAGTAGCATTTAGACTTGCACACTTTCCTGGTCTTTCTTTTTGTTGGGGTTCATTTCTTTTATTTTTTGACCATCTTTTATTTCTTTTTACCCTTTGATTTTTCTTTTAGGGTATACCCTCTTTACATTTTTTAAATTTTTTGATTTTTTGAAAATATGGAAAACCTTTGCAACAAGTAAATGTATGAACATATTGCATAGCTCATCAAGTCAATCATGACATATGACACCTATTGGTATAGGGGCCTAACAGGAGTAAAACACTTAGCTAAATTCCTTGAATGAGTTTGGTGCTATCCCATCACTTCACTAGTGATTTAGGGGTCATTGGTTTCTCTATAATCTTGGGCATTCATTAGTAGCTCATGGTGTCAATCCATTTAGAGAGATCAAATCAACTTCCTCAGTGCGACCTACTTTTGTTATTAAAAATAACTTTCTTCCATGGATGTCAATAAAGAGGGAGCACATAATATTGGCAATGATTGTTATAGGCATATGTTTAGAATACCTTGAAAGGCCTTGTTCATGAGCAAGTTAATCAAATATAAACATTGTAAACTTTTACAATAATTAACAATTGCTACAAACCCTTCAAGTAGAGGTTACTTATCACATGATCTAATTTTTTGGGATCAATAATACACAAGAATAAATAAGTGAGAATAGAATAATTTAGTTTATTGTAATAGTAATCAAAGTTACATTTATCATTTGACAAAGAAGTCAGTACATAAGTGAGCCTAGACCAACCCCTTAAAACCATCCACAAGGCCTTCCTCTTTTTTAACTCCTTGACCATAAGGGTATAATTGGAAAACACATAGTTCCTTTAAAGATTTGTAGGTTGAGGTAACCACTTCAAGCCCTTGAACTTGAAGGTAATCCAATATTTGAAATTGTTTACAATAATAAGTCCATTATACACACTCCTCATCTTATAGTTGGGCATAGAGGGAGAATACTTGATTGATGCCAACCTTGTAAATGAACAACCTTTCCTACCCATTGGTTGGACTTTCCATCACTATTTGAAGGAGTATATGTGCCCTGAATCAAATATTATATCTTAAAATGAGTTATCGATACTTGAACATACTTGCCATGGATCTCACGGAAAAAATATGGAGAGACTTTTTGAAAATTAGGAAACATTTTCTTATACTCTACTTAATCTGTAGTTGGTAGCGCTTCAATTTTTTCCATTTATTGGGAAATCTCACCCAAAAAGTCAACTATTGAAGAATCAATCCTATGCTAAATCACTCCTACCTTCTCATTTTTAAGATCTTTGTGAGATTTCATCTATGACCCTTAAATTCAGTGCCTTTTAGCACCTCAAATGGTGGAATAGGAGGTAAACCCCTTTCCCCTTCACCTTTGTCTAGACCTCTAGATGCACTTATAATCTATATCCCTCCTTTTACTTAACACATAATTTTGTTTTTTTTTTCACATCCTTTACATACCCTCCCTTTAGGGGCATCCTCATAGGAAGAAATTGTGGTTGAAATATTACAAAAACAAAAATGGGGCACATAATCTCTTTATAGGGTTTCAAGGGAGTGGTATTGGAAAATAACCATCTTATCCCGTATGTCCATTAAGACTTTCTCAACACATAAATGAAATGAAAAGCTGATAACTTGACCCAAAGATAGATCTCAAAGTTGAAGGCCAAACCCAAATAGAAAGAATCACACCATTGATTAAGCATTCATATTGAGTTTTGGTAAATTCAAGGACCTATTTTCAAGATTTTGACCTTATTTTTAGCATTCTCAAATGGAAGGTTTAAAACCCACATTAAAAAGGGGAGATTTTCACCTCAGCCTTTGCAACCTTTGTCCAAAAATAATTTATCTAATGGACTAGATTGGATATGTCAGGTCTTGATTTCTAGAGTACCCAATCAATGTTTTTGAGGCCAACTCCCTATCTCCAACTAAAATTTAGTCCTATTGAAAAAAAAAAAAAAAAAAAACTTGAAAAACCTAGCTATTTAGAGACATTTTTCCTTATTTTTAATTGATTTACAACAAACAAACCTCAGTGCCTTTGCTTCTTATCTTTCTCTTCCAATTTCCAAATTTTTTTTATTAGTCATTCTCATAAATGCTTTATATAGTTAAAAATTGTAATCATTAACTTAAATAACTTATAGAGTATATTTACCCCTTAACAATGGTGATGGCCGGCATTATCCCACCCAAACCTAAAGAACTTCACTATCGGTTTTTTCCAAATCCCGCGCAGTGTTGTTCCAAAATTCAAGAGATGCATGATAATTGCTTTTCTAAAAGGGAAATTGGTTGAAAGGATTGTATTGGCACACCAAAGAGGAGGATAGCAGCATGGAATCACGTTATCTAGGCACTTGGTGCAGGTTCAATTCGTGTTTGCAATTGTACCGCATTACAAGATTTCTTGTGGCTCAAATAAACCTGAAGTGGAGTAAAGTAAGTTGAGAGAGCATGCCAAGGCATTTAATTTCCCCTCGTTCCCCGAATCCGCCATTAATTTGATTGAACATCACTTTCTCAGTTGATTCAAGCAATGAGGAGAGGACCCGGCCAAATGATAGCGGAAGCTGTGATTTTCTTTTCAAGTGAAGATAAAAGCTGGTACATTCTCCAGCGAATTGGTCTTTAATGGTTGGCTGGTGAGGTACTAACCCATGAAATAACCCAATGCACTACTCTAATATGGTTCTAATTTTCTCCTCAAAACACATCTTGCAAACTCTAACAACTCTGCGCTTCTTTGTCGAATTAGTGTGACTCGGGGCGAGCCGGTCAATATCATTATTTTTTATTTTGGGATAGTACGAAAGGTACAAGGTTGAATTCTGACACCTTCATTTGAAATCAGACATTACCTTGTAATTCTGCATGTTGAATTCTAGTGCCTTCATTTGAAATCATCCATTACCTTTCAATTTTGCATGTGCATAATGCCTGACTATGAGGTAGGTTTTTCATTTCTTTCATTTTCTTCACGTTTTCTATTTTTTGGGGTTGTTGATTTCATGAAACCTCCTCTAGAGCATACTTTCAACAACAAAAACCGCAAACCCCTCCACCTCGGTAGCAATCTAGGACTCCTAGCCTAAGGACCTCTCTTTCCTTTGCATCATATGAAGCTTGTGGATTAGCATACCTACGAGGGCCTAGTGAGATCCAGATCTACATATGGGTCCTTCGTTTCTCCACTTGGGTATTCATTTATGACCTCCAAAGAGGTACCCAAGGGAAGATCCACCTCCTGGTGCAGAATGCACCTTTGTAGAGGGTCGGTCAGTAACTGAGTTTCCTCTCTGCCTTGAAACTCCCAGGTTGCTTGCATAATGTATGGATACTAGTTCCTAGCTTCACGATCTTCCACCTTGCACAACAAGCATATGGCCCTCCACTTTGTGCTTCTTAGTGAATACTTGCAATGGATTTATGGCCCATGGTCTATAAGTTTCTTCGCAATGGATGTATGGCCTCTCAGCATTGTCTTTCTACCTACACGAGTTATGGTTATGTTGTTGGCAACCCCGAGACTTCGATCTCCAAATAATCGTACTGATTTTTGGCCTCCCATTAGTGATTTATGATAATCGGTTAGCTAACTCTATGGTGGCTTGACTCCACAATGGCACAACATTGTAGAGGGTCATTCAGTAATGAAATTGTTGTTGTTATGCCCATCAACCCTCTGAAAATTGTTCATTTTTCTGCTCACCTGTCCTTCAGGGTGTGCAACAACAGGAGGAGGAGGCTAAGCCACGTTGGGAGCCACCACCGCCTATGGGGTGGGCTCTGTTTTCTCAACGGGCTTTTTGGGTGGTGGCGCATCCAAACCAAACAAATACCCAAGAGAATACTGCAATCAAGATGTTATTTGTTGACTTATTGGCTGTTTTGGATATGGGAGCATGGTACAGGTTCCTCTGAAATGGTTTTCAAGTGTAGGGCCTGTAAGAGGAAATCATAACTATTAGGGTGAGTGAAGGATTTCTTTCAGCACTGTGCCCCTGATTGAGATAGGAAAGTTGTAATGTTCCCAACTGAAATTTTCCTAGTTTGCATTTAAAATTTTTGATTTTTTACTCAGTTTCAATGAGTCTTTTAGTGAACTATTTTGTCAACACTTAGTGATTAAATTGATGTAGGTGTCCTTTTTAGCTTGTAATCATTTTGCAGTTACATAAACATGAACCAGACTTCATTCCAGTGAATAGAACAGTATGTAAGACTCAGAAAAGTAACATAAAACACTATTATGACTGATATTAAAGCAAATTTTATGACTGATATTAAAACAAATTGAAGGGTACATAGCCACCATATTAATTTTCTATAAGGGAAAATACATGGTGAGAACACAACAAAGAAACTTGACCTGATTTTCATAATATATCAGTGAAATATCAGTCATACAAGAACATTGATCCACCCTTAATACATTGATAACATAGCTTCCCAAATGGCCACGTGCTCGGTGGTTCCATAAACAACTTGTCCCCACTTATCAGCAGCTATATAACCCCAAAAACGTGATGCCTAGGCTTCACTGAAATGTTGTCCATGGTCTGATAATAATGTCCCTTCTACATGCACCTCTCAAACTCATTATCTGCAACCCAAAATGTTGCCAGAATGCACAGGACCCACCCAATCTTAAGGAGAAAATCCGTGGTCAACAGGGGTGGATTTACTCAGCTGAAAACAAAGGAAGAACTTGGCCCATGAACATACTAACAACCACAATAAACTCACTGATATTCAGTTTGTCTTCACACCCACGCACAAAGACAAAAGAGAGGCCAATGGAGGTTAAACTTGTCCAAAATGCATGCTACAACTAGCAATCAAGCACAACCACTTCTCTTCAATATATTCAGTTAATGGAACGAGTAACGTTTAGAAAATAGTGCTCATTTTATATGCCTAAACCCTTCTTCAAAAAAGAGGCAACACACAGAACAGATAGAAGCGAAATGTGTCCCTTTGATGTAACTCACATAGCAAGGGTATTAACAAGTATTTTGGTTCACTATTATGCATTAAATCATAGCCCCACACCAAATAGAACACAACCTCCACACTGGACTGATATCTTGCCCTTTCTCTGAGTGAACTCGACCTCCAATTCCATAGGCAAAGTGTTAGGCCCCTATACTACTAGTGTAACCCCTTATTGTTATTAGTACAACCCACTTATTATATTGATGTACCCACGTAGTGCCCATATTGTTACTATTGTGCCCCATAGAAGCCCACTATTGTTTTATGTGCCCTTACATTATTATTGTTATGTCGACTCTGATTATGTTATGACCCCTTAGACTCCTATATATAGAAACGAGGTCTTTTCATTTGTATCATCCAAGAATTGTTCATTTACGTAATGTAAAGGAGGTTTCCCCCTCGAAGAGGCTGAATTTTAAGGCATTGATCTATCTTTTCTATCTTTTTCTTGAGTTGGTTTCATAACACAAAGCCATTAACATTCCAAGTTGTATAAGGGACTGTGTAGCAGGGGCTGCTTTCATAATCATATTATGTAGTATGTTTGCTTGTCTGCCTACTTGTTTTTCATGTCCATTGAGAACCAAATATAAATGGCCATATAGGGACACATATACTATAAGCACAGTTACCAAAGTACTAAAGTACATTCCCGCAGTGGTACAATAGCATGATCTCATTTGAAAAAAGTCAAAGTGATGTCCCAAGTTATAGATATACCACCTAAATCTTTGTTTACCATTTCCACTGCCTATCTTTGCTTCAAGGAGAGAAGTTTGATCAAGTCCTACACCACAACCTCTACCAACTTGGATGTATTCATGATTAATTACATTTCCTAGGTGTAGGGTTGGATCAAGACTAGCAAAAATATCCTCACTCAAATTGGTCACCTTTGATGCTTTGCTTACACCTCCTCTTGTGATATGAGATAAGTGATCTAGATGCCCACGGTGAAATCGTACCTCAGGTGGGTTTGCTAGCAGCCGCTGCCAAATGATGACATTACTAGCCTCTTTATTTGATATAATTCAAGCCAATGTTGTCTTGTTGCTTATAGAGATGTGCATTGTCAGATGAGGAATTGCATAATTACACCAGCAAAGATAGAAGCACTGTAGCTTGTTACTCTTTCAAGTAATGTACTCTCTTGTGACCCATGAAAATGAATCATACTACCACAATAATGAATCTTTGTCCCCAGAGAGAAAGTAAAGAATACAAGAGCTAGTTGTGGTTGCATGACTATAAAATCATTGCAGAATCTTTGTTTTAAGCAAACCTTAGTTCCATAGGCAAAGCCATTAACATTCCAAGTTGTATAAGGGATGAGGAATTGCATGTATACACCAGCGGAGATAGAATCATTGTAGCTTGTTCCTCTTTCAAAAAATGTACTCTCTTGTGACCCATCAAAATGAATCATACTACCACAGTAATAAGTCTTTATCCCCAGAGAGAAAGTAAAGAACAAAGGAGCTAGTTGTGGTTGCATGACTACAAAATCATTGCAGAATCTTTGTTTTAAGCAAACCTTGAGTTCCATAGGAAAAGCCATTAACATTCCAAGATGTATTCATGATTAATTAAATTTCCTTGGCATAGGGTTGGATTAAGACTAGCAAAAATGTCCTCACTCAAATTGGTCACCTTTGATGCTTTGCTTACACCTCCTCTTGTGATATGAGATAAGCGATCCAGATGCCCATGGTGAAATTGTACCTTAGGTGGGTTTGCTATCAATCGCTGCCAAATGGTGGCATTCCTAGCCTCTTGATTTGATATAATTTGAGCCAACATTGTCTTGCTACTCATAGAGATGTGCATTCTCAAATGAGCAATCACATATCTACACCAACAGAGATAAAAGCACTGTAGCTTCTTTCTCTTTCAAATAATGTACTCTTGTGACCCATGAAAATGAATCATACTACCACAGTAATGAGTCTTTGTCCCCGAAGAGAAAGTAAAGAATACATGATCCAGTTGTGGTTGCATGACTACAAAATCATTGTAGAATCTCTATTTTAAGCAAACCTGGAGTTCCATAGGCAAAGCCATTAACATTCCAAGCTATATAAGGGGCTGTGTAGCATGGGCTGCTTTCAAAACCATATCATGTACTACGTTTTCTTGTCTTCCTATTTATTTTTCATGTCCATTGAGAACCAAATATAAATGGCCATATAGAGACACATATACCGTAAGCACAGTTACCAGAGTACTAAAGTAAATTCCCACAGTGGTACAGTAGCATGATCTCATTTGGAAAAAGTCAAAGCAATGTCCCAAGCTATAGATATACCAACTAAATATTTGTTTACTATTTCCATTAGATATATTTTCCTTAAGGAGAGAAGTTTGATCAAGTCCTACACCAAAACCTCTACCAACTTGGATGTATTCATGATTAATTACATTTCCTTGGCATAGGGTTGGATTAAGACCAGAAAAAATATCCTCACTCAAATTGGTCACCTTGGATGGTTTTCTTACACCTCCTCTTGTGATATGAGATAAGTGATCCAGATGCCCATTGTGAAATCGTACCTTAGGTGGGTTCGCTAGCAGTTGCTGTCAAATGGTGACATTACTAGTGTCTTGATTTGATATAATTTGAGCCAATGTTGTCTTGCTGCTCATAAAGATGTGCATTCTCAGATGAGGAATTGCATATCTACACCAGCAGAGATAGAAGCATTGTAGCTTATTCCTCTTTCAAGTAATGTACTCTCTTGTGACCCATGAAAATGAATCATACTGCCACAGTAATGAGTCTTTGTCCCCAGAGAGAAAGTAAAGAATACAAGAGCCAGTTGTTGTTGCATGACTACAAAATCATTGCAGAATCTCTGTTTTAAGCAAACCTCTAGTTCCATAGGGAAAGCCATTAACATTCCAAGCTGTATAAGGGATGAGGAATTGCATGTCTACACCAGCAGAGATAGAAGCATTGTAGCTTGTTCCTCTTTCAAGTAATGTACTCCCTTCTGACCCATGAAAATGAATCATATTGCCACAATAATGAGTCTTTGTCCCTAGAGAGAAAGTAAAGAATACAGGAGCTAGTTGTGGTTGCATGACTACAAAATCATTGCAGAATCTTTGTTTTAAGCAAACCTTGAGTTCCATAGGCAAAGCCATTAACATTCCAAGCTGTATTCATGATTAATTACATTTCCTTGGTGTAGGGTTGGATTAAGACCAACAAAAATATCCTCACTCAAATTGGTCACCTTTGATGCTTTGCTTACACCTCCTCTTGTGATATGAGATAAGAAATCCAGATGCCCATGGTGAAATCGTACCTTAGGTGGGTTTGCTATCAACCGCTACCAAATGGTGACATTCCTAGCCTCTTGATTTGATATAATTCAAGCCAATGTTGTCTTGTTTCTCATAGAGATGTGCATTCTCAGATGAGGAACTACATATCTACACCAGCAGAGATAGAAGCAATGTAGCTTGTTTCTCTTTCATGTATTGTTTTGTGACACATGAAAATGAATCATACTGCCACAGTAATGAGTCTTTCTCCCCAAAGAAAAAGTAAAGAATACAGGAGCCAGTTGTGGTTGCATGACTACAAAATCATTGCATAATATTTGTTTTAAGCAACCCTCCATTTCCATAGGCAAAACTATTAACATTCCAAGATGTGTAAGGGACTGTGTCACAGGCGCTGCTCTCAGAACCATATCACATAGTTATTTTTCTTGTCTGCCTACTTGTTTTTCATGTTCTTTGAGAACCAAATATAAATGGCCATATAGGGACACATATACTGTAAGAATAGTTACCAGACTACTAAAGTAAATTCCCACAGTGGTACAATAGCATGATCTCGTTTGGAAAAAGTCAAAGTGATGTCCCAAGCTTTAGATATACCAACTAAATGTTTGTTTACCATTTCCACTATTTATCTTTTCCTCAAGGAGAGAAGTTTGATCAAGTCCTACACCATAACCTCTACCATCTTGGATGTATTCATGATTAATTACATTTCCTTGGTGTAGGACTGAATTAAGAACAACAAAAATATCCTCATTCAAATGTGTCACCTTTGATGCTTTTCTTACACCTCCTCTTATGATATGAGATAAGTGATCCAGATGCCCATGGTGAAATCGTACCTTAGGTAGGTTTGCTAGTAGCTGTTGCCAAATGGTGACATTGGTAGCCTCTTGATTTGATATAATTCAAGCCAATGTTGTCTTGCTGCTCATAGAGATGTGCATATTGTTGATTCATGTCAATTATTTGTAGATCTTCACTATGAGTAAAAATAATAGTAGAGTTTTGATTTTCCAGCTTCCCTTCACCAAGGATAGCATGTCTCGAAAGTTTGATGCAATTTTTTTTTGGTCCAGCTGATCCACAACATTAACAAGGATTGAGGAATAAAACCTTGGGGACTTATCATTCTCTCTATCTTTTTCTTGATCAACGTAAGCAATCCGTGGAGATGGATATGTAAACATAAGGCCCAAGATGTTCTTCACCTGATCATTAGAAGATCTCTTATGTGTACCATATAATTTACATGATACAATATATGTGAATTTAAGGTTTTCCACTGTTTGCAATTGTGCCCATATTGATCTCTGATTATTTTTGTGCTCATCCTGAATAGACCTTTGTACCTTGTAGACCTTTGTATGCACAAATATAGGGATGAATCTCTATGAATTCAAGAAAAACCTTTGAATAGTGTTGAATTCACTGAATTTTAAACTTTATGGTTGAAGTTCAGTGAACTTGTGACATAGCCTAGACTTTGTGCCATGTTCATAATCATTGCAAGCATTCTAACTTGCCACCTTGTTAGGAAAATTTGTTGAATAATTAGATAAAACTTACACTTATTTTAGTGAACCCACTTTTTTTGTTGATTGGCTTCCTATTGTCATTGTATGTTAGCTACAACTTGCCCTACTTGGGAGAGACTACAACCAATGACATTCAAGTTGGATTTGTTTGTCTAGTAGGTTGTGTGTGGAGGGTATCTTTTCCTACAAAAGACACCCGGTACATGCACTTGGCCCTTTGAATTTGGTTGAATTCAATGAATTTTAAACTTTATTGTTGAAGTTCAATGAACCTTGTGATGTAGCCTAGACTTTGTGCCATGTTCATAATCGTTGCAAGCATTCTAACTTGCCACTATGTTAGGAAAATCTGTTGAATAATTAGATAAACTTACACTTATTGTAGTGAACCCACATTTTTTTTATTGGCTTTCTGTTATCATGATATGTCGACTGCACCTTACCCTACTTAGGAGAGACTATAACCAATGACATTCAAGTTGGATTTGTTTGGCTAGTAGGCTGTGTGTGGAGAGTATCTTTTCCACAAAAGACACCTAGTACATTCACTTGGCCCTTTGAATTTGGTTGAATTCACTGAATTTTAAACTTTATGGTTGAAGTTCAATGAAACTTATGACATAGCCTAGACTTTGTGCCATGTTCATAATCATTACAATCATTCTAAATTGCCACTTTGTTAGGAAAATCTATTGAATAATAAGATAAAACTTACACTTATTTAGTGAACCCATAATTTTTGTTGATTGGATTCTTGTTATCGTGATATGTCGATTGCACCTTTCCCTACTTGGGACATAATACAAACATTGACATTCAAGTTGGATTTGTTTGGCTAGTAGGATGTGTGCAGAGGGTATCTTTTCCACAAAAGACACCTACTACATGCACTTGCCCATTTGAATTTGGTTGAATTCACTAAATTTGAAACTTTATGGTTGAAGTTTAGTGAACCTTGTGACATAGCGTAGACTTTATGCCATGTTCATAATCGTTGCAAGCATTCTAACTTTCCACTCCATTAAGGAAAAAATGTTGAATAATTAGATCAAACTTACACTTATTTTAGTGAACCCACATTTTTTGTTGATTGGCTTCCCGTTATCATGATATGTCAACTGCACCTTGCCCTACTTGGGAGAGACTACAACCAATGACATTCATGTTGGATTTGTTTGTGTGTGGAGGGCATCTTTTCCGAAAAAGACACCTAGTACATGCACTTGGCCCTGACTGCTAATATGTGTGGTGGCACACCCATAAGCATGAGCACAAACATAAGCGTGTGCCATTGCTGAGACTTGAACTATGGTGGGAGTCATATGCAGTGCACCACTTAAACTAATCTAGCATACCAACATATTGACAAAACCCACTTAGGTAACTTCAAACCCAGTGCAGCTATGTATAAAGGTAAACTGTGTAGCATTATATAATAGCCTTTTGATTATAGAAAAATAGCCGACTATGGTAAAGATAGAAGAAACATTTCTCATAAAAGAATACAAATAAATGTCATTTATAAATTTAGCTTGAAGTTACTCAGTAAAGGCCACCCGTCATTCATTGGTAAGTAAAAGTTAAAACCATTATAGGTAAATTACCATTTGGTAGTCAAATTCAGTAAATTATTCTCAAATATGTCCCTTACAGTGGATTTGAGGCGCTATAAAAGCTGGGAGATTGTGAATAATGGGTCGTGGACCAAGCAAATCCCATAATCACTAAGGTACACATGAGGCTTTTAAGTCTCCTTTGCGAGATGAATGCAGCACATGATGTCTTTCAGGGTTTGTCTAACTGATTAGAGCCTTGTCTTTCTTTTATTAACAATAGCTTATATGCTTGTGGAATAGTGGAATATTACGGAAATGCTTGAGAGATTTTATTTTCAGTTTTTCTTGAAATCAATAGGGATTACAATTCCCAACTCATGAGAGGGAGCACTTTGGGTTAAAGCCTTATTTTTTGTCAACTAAAATCCACCTGTAATGTTAGCATGTTTGTGTTTGGAGTTCAAATTGGAGAATCATGTTCTTTTTTGTGGCATTCAAATTTGCTATGATGGTATCTCTGGGGATAGAACTGATGTCAAGGAAAAATTTAAGGAAGCCATCAAAATTTAATTTCTAAAAAATAAATATAGGAACAAAGCATAAAATAAATTTGAATATTAATTATTGGTGAGCATGTAAAATAATGACAAATATTAATGCATTGGAGAGTTAATGGATTTGGAGTTGTTTTCCTATGACATCTTTGATAGTCTATATTAGTTATAGCTGGATTACCAATTAAACCTATTACACCCAACTTAAAATTGACAAGCCACTAGAAGAGTATTTCATCATCTTGTTCATTATTACTTCCCATCAAACATAAAATGTGAAGTATTCTTTAAATTAACATTTCTTTATTTTTGTGGTAAATTTTGTAGTGACCTAGGTGATTTTTATTCCATCCTAGGGCTTTAATTATAGGGGTTTCAACAGAAATTTGATAGATCTTTACACAACAACAGATATCACTTTACAAACATAAAATATTCCAGTCAACGATAATATGATCTCTCAATGGCACAATACACATAATTGACTTGTTCAACAACTAGTAGTTTTTCTACCAATATTTCACAACAATTCCCGTCAAATATATATATTTTTTTTAAATTACTAGTCGAATTGTACTCTTCTACAGCCTGCATAACCTGTACTGATCTGTGTAATTCTCTGTGGAAAGAGAAATTGTAGTTCATGATCACTTTGCATATGTATTCTTGCTTCACTAAAACCTCAAGAAAGCTTTCACCAAATCTCAGCAATACACAATTTGCCTTAGGGAATGTGGCGGAGTTCCACATAAACTGATAAAGTGCCTTGAATGTGCCTTCGAGGTATGAACAACCTTGTCTCAAAGATTTGTCCAACCATAACTCAAAAAATGACTGAATAACCTCATAATAGGAACATAAAATTGTCATATTAGGGTTCCAATGCTCAGTCGAAGTGCCTCGGGGAATATAAGGAGTTTGGTTCAGGGGGGCCTGAGTTAATTATACTGCAGCAGATTTTGGCCTTGCGGCCATGCTGCGACTCATGTGGCTTGTGGATGTCTACAGGTGGCCTTAGGATGCAGGAATCTGCTTCAGGGAGACCAAAGTGTGTCAGTACTGCTCCCTAGAAATTCCAGGATATTTGTAATTATGCTACCCAAAATCTGTCTATCACAAAGGGGAAAGCACCTAAAAAATAGTCCTGAACAATCCAACATATTTAAGTTCTGGTACTTGGTTGGCCACCAACTTTAATGTCTCTAAATAGATATATTCCCTACTTTTTTCTAGAACAGAATAGAACAAAAGACAAGAGTAGGTTTGCTAACTACAATGGAATCTTTCATGTGGTCTACCAAGTGTCCTTAACCAAAGTTATACCAAGCGGTTCCATGAGAAAAGTGAAAAGGAATAGGGAGAGAGCGAAACCTTGCTGAGGCCCTATAGAGGCCTTGAAGAAATCAAAGGAACCCTCATTGATGAGAAGAACAAAGGAGGAAAAAGAAAAGAAATGTTACTTCCATTTGACCTATTGGGCTGAGAAACTAGTTTAGGTAGAATTTCATGAAGAATGTCCCATCTAATCTTATTGTAGGCTTTATCTAGATCAAGCTTGAGAACATCGCATCCTCCTCGTATATAGAGAGTGAGTGACTTCTTGGACTATCACAAGGAAATTGAAGATTTGTTGTCCTGACAAATCTCCTTCTTCATCTGAAATCAATACTGGTAACTGAGTCTTAAATCTCAAAGAGATAATAATGGTTATAATCTTAAATGTAGAATTGCATAAGGATATTGGCCTGAAGCTATTAAAACTCAAAGCTTATTCCTATGGGATGTTTTTTATTTGAAAATTTGTGTTTAAAGCTTTGAGAATAACCCTTGATTTCTTCGATTCTTCAACTGCTTCTAGGGAGTCTATTTTAATGAAATCTCATGTCATCTGGAAAGATTTAGTAGGGAACCCATTGATACCATGCTCTTGAATGTGATTAAGCAAGTTCTCAATGGCCTTCTTGGAGACCATGCTTGGGAAAATTTGAGAATTATGTCATTTCTGCTTCAAAACTCTTTCATGCTCTTAAAGGAGTTTTCTGAAGTAATTTACTGCTTCCATATAGAGATTATTGTGCCTTTCCATTTCATTATGTCTAGAGTGCTTGCTGTATTTTTAGAGATGTGTTTAATTGATCTTTGACCAACACAGGATTATGAAAGAATATAAAGTTAGGGTCCGCTACTTGAAACCAATGAACTCTATATTTATGACACAAGAAAATTTCCTCTTTTTTTAAAGCTCTCCTCCAACTTGCCTATTGGATGAACTTCCTTATTGTTAAAATATAGAGATAGACCACTATATCAAGAGATGATTGAAGGGTTTGCATTCCTAAATCCAAGCATTCCTTCTCTTTCAAAAATATATTAATAAGATCACTATTTCAAGAGATGATTGAAGGGTTTTCATTCGTAGCTTCAACGACTTCTTCTCTTTTAAGAATATTATGAGAGATCTCCTTGTTCCAAACTATTAGTTTGGATTTTTGATATGTTGGTGTTTCTTTTACATGGTAAACATTTTTGATCCCACCACTTGATAATCTTGCCACAACTTCTAAATTTTAATAAGGAAATCAGAGTCAGAGGGCCACATAAGCTCTAATTTCAAGGGGTCGTTGTGTGGTTTGTCATCGTTTTCTATGATTATAGAGATCACCCAAAGATCTAAGAGGGCTTGACATGATAATGATTTGAGAAGGTTCCTCTATGGATGAGAGAATCTAAGTCAAAATCACCCTCTATCCAATCTTTTTTAAGAAGAAATATGTGTAATCTTTTCATAACAAAACCTTTCCCATTTATCTTTTTATTCCAAGTGAAATATCCATTTCTATGGCTAATGTCAATGTGGAAAACCTTTTGGATAAAATCATACAAAATTGAAGTTGGATTTTCATATAGGCTGCAGCCAACCTTTCTTCTCATGCACCCCTAGAATTATGTTCAACTCCCCACCAACAATCCATTGTAAGTTATTCAATACTTTCTCTCTCTAGATAATATATTCTAGCAATTAGGCTTGAGGATTGTTAAAACAGGACCATAAACTAATAAACATTAGTGAGGTAGAAATTTTTGTCCCATATTTTGGAGGGAACCTTAAGGTTATCTAGAATCTGGCTTTATTAACATCCAGAACATCTAATATTTCCAAGGTTATCCATGTAGCTATCCCTCCACTTCCGCCCTCTGGCCTTTATAGAGATTTCTTCAACATTCTTTTACATTCTCCTTTTGGTGTCTTCTGTCCTATTTTCATCAAGCTTGGATTCTTGAATGAATATGATATCTATTTTTTCTAGGATTCTCTTTCTATTAAGTAACCTTTGTTTAACCTTTGGACCCATGCCTCTTACATTTCATGATAGCATTTTCATGAGGATGCAGAGGACTAGTCATTGGCTTTTCATTTATAATATATGACACAGTCATAGATGATCATTGATCAATAAATTCGTGAAACCAACTTTGGGAACCATCTTCAGTGGTCTCTATAAATGGAAGTGTAGGAATATGCACAAGGAGAAATAATGTAGCACTATATTTATCACTTTTCCATAGATACATTTGCAGAGTGCACACCCACAGTTCTATTGTTCACCTATTAGACCAATGCAAATTATAGGAAAACTTGGAAGGGTTGGACATGACTATTCCAACCATACTCTTATTGGTCTGCAATACATATATTCATAACACATACCTACAATACTATTGTTCACCTATTTGGCTAGTTCATATTGTAGGCAAATTGTTAAATGTTGGACTTCATTGTCTCAAGTTCCCACACTAGCACTAAATATGCAACATGTTGTGTGCATCCTTAGATATGTTTGAGATTGCAAGCTAACTATTTAAATAAATGCATGTATAAAACTTCTATATTAGCAAAATAACCATCAATATTTTTTTCTAGCACTTTGGGTTGAATTCACAATAGTATGCTAAAAAGTGTCATTTCAATGTCTGGAAATTAGGATATATAAATGTGAGATATATACTCTACATCTTTGTGTTATCTCCTTTTCAAGTCTGATCTTTTTTAGGCTACATGTTAATTGTTTGAACTTTGACATTTTAAGAAATTGTTGAATGGACTTCGTAAGGCAATTGTACCATAAATTGTGTTATTTCAAAGATTTGACTTCCATATTTTCACAAAATACAATGTCCTCAATAAATACTTATATGTATAGATACTTATGTTTAGGATTTCATATGTGTTGGAGCAGTTCCTTTATGTTTTACTATAATCCTGATGCTAACAAGTTTTAGCTGACTTTTTTCATCAATTGTTCATAGAATATGCAAAAGATTTCATTGTCAAAATGTGGCAAAATTTTTGTTTCTCCTGATTTACTTTTGTATTGTTCATGACAAGATAATCATGTTGCAAGAATGAGGTATCTTACAATCTGTTTCAATTTGTGGGTATTTTTTGTCCTTCAATTTTTACAAGGATGTAGATTTCATTTTCATGTTGATGGTTTTTGCATGTATCTTATCTAGCCCCAAATGCTGGTAATGAAGCAGATCGTGAGAAGTAGTCATGGACACAGGCTATCAGAGGTTAATGTTACAATACCACTTCTACCCGGGATCAGAAAATTTTAATGGTAAGTGACATAAAGAAGAGTTATTTAACGACAGGGTTGAAAGGGCAACCACATGTCTTAGTTCTAAGTCATTTATTTGCATTTCTTAGTTGTAAGTCATCTGTTTTTGAAATTTACCAGATCAATTATTTCACTAATCCAATATGAATGGCTTATATTTCTCACCTGATGTTAGTTACTTTACATGATTGACATAACATTCAATTCTATGCCACTTTTATTTTAAGTTAGATATTTTATTGATTAAAAGGATGTTCATATTTTGATTGTTTTACTTGGAGCTTGATTTAACAAAAGATTTGTAAATTCCATGTGGATGTTATTTTTTCAGGGTGAGCTCTTTGCACCAGTAAGGTCAGATGAGTCCTAGAACATAGGTATAAAACACGCACATCTTTGGCCTTTTTTGTGTATTTTTTATTCTTTATATCATTGATGGATGGTTATTGATGATATAAAAAGAAGGATGGCAAGGTCCTGCCAATTCTCTTGACAAAAAAAAATAAAATGGAGTTGTAGAATTGTGTTTTAAAGGGTGAGCCAGAAATCAGTACTTGAAAGGTCAAACTTGAGAATGGCAAGCTATATGATCTGGATCTAGAGACACAATAGACCGTGGAAAAAAAATGATAGTATTGATGAGCCTTCTCAGAAAATAAGCTCTAATTGTTAGACCACTGCCTAAATTTTAGTTATCTGCAATGGCAATAGTGATTCTAGCTTTATTTGTATGAATAGCGACTTTGACCATTCTCCTATTCGTTTCCTATGAATAATTTTGATTTTCAAACTCCAACTAGTTTGTTGTTAAATTAATTAAAGCTTTGATGACAAACTTTTAGTTTTCAAAGCTCTTTTCTAAATCTATTTTCTTGAGCAAATTTGTCTTTTTAACTTCAAGTACTGTAGATTGCTATTGTGTGACATATGCTATAATATAATTGCCTGGATAAATAGACATAAGTGTTGCACACCATATTCTTTTTTAAATCTAAAGAAACAATATTTCCAAATACAAAGTTTATTAATTAAGAACATCTTTTAGACTTCTTTGCTAAGTTATGATTATATTTTAGTAGGGGATTTTTGTGTACGCTAATATTGTGTTGTCCCTTTGGTTTCTGTCTAGTAACAATGGTTAATAAGGAATGTGTTCTTGAGCAACAAACACATCTTATTCTACTATTGACCGGAAACTCCATGGTTTTCAGATATGGCAACAAAAATGCAAATGTCAATGGGATATCCAAAGTTCGTGTTGGATGAATTTATTAGTAGTGATTATTTTGATTCCTTGTGAGATAAATAATGTCATGAATCAAATTCAACTAAATAGAATCATCTCAAGAATGAAGTTGAAGCTATTGCTTTTTGTCCAAGTCAATTTCATTTATTTGTTGGTCGTTGTCATATTTTGAATGCGGACTTGTGAAATTCCAAATTGCATGTTGGTTTAATGTAAAAGGGATATATATATTATATATATAATTTATTTTTATCACTATGTCGTTCATGGTTTCCAAAATCCATGTTACATTTGTACATAAGTTTAGATATCGTATAGATATCTAAACACCAAACAACAACAACATTGAGATTTTTCTTTCACTCAACCTATAACATATTGCATCTGTCTTCATCAATGTTCTTCTTCCATATTCTATCCACTTATGACATTTCCTTTGCAATATTTAGTGCATTTGCTAAGTATACGTCATTTATAGATTATAATGTTTTTAGAGTTTCACTTCTAATTGAGTATTGAACTGAACATATTGATTCTCTTATACATAATTATTTTTCCCTCCACCCACTTTTCATAACTTCCATAGCCATTAGGTAGGGATATGCAGCTTCGATGTTGTTTTGTTTGTTTAGTAAAATATTGTCGAGACTTTAATTTATTGCAAGTTGTAGAATTTACGATTTATGAAGTTTCAAGGTCTAATTTTTAAAAGTCTAATTATTTAAAGGGTGCTAGCTCAATGGAAGAGCACCTACTTTAAAAGCAAGAGGTTGGTGCTTCGATTCCATCGTGCCCTGACATCCATATGGAATGGCAACAATCAATGTCTGGTCACAAAGGCTCTTTTGACCATCACCAATGAGCTTTGGTGACTTTCTTCGACCCTCACCAAAATATGAAATGGTGATCGTCAATGAATACCACCATAGATACGCATCAATAGTGACGACCCTCAAAGGTTCGTAACCACAAATCGTTGTTGTTGATATGAAATGGTGACAATCGGTGCCCGTCATTATAGTCATTATTCGTGACAGACCTTGAATGTCACCACAACACCTATACTTTTGGTAATGTGAATTTTGGTGACGATCAATGAACGTTACCATATATATGCACCAATAGTGATGGCCATGAAAGATCCATCACAATAAATCATTGTTATTCATATGAAATGGTGATGGTCACTATCCGTCATTATAATAAATATTCGTGGCGAACCTTGAATGTCACCATAACACCCATACTTTTAGCGACGCCACCTTTGGTGATGTTCATTTTTTGGTGATGGAGACTATGGCCCATCACCATTGCTCATATGAAATGGTGACGATCACTTTCCATCATTATAAATCATTAATGGTGATGGACTTTGAATGTCACTACAACACCTATACTTTTGGCGACACCACCTTTGGTGACGTTTATTTTTTGGTGATGGAGGCTATATGTTGTCACCATTGCTCATATGAAATGGTGGCAGTCACTATCCATCATTATAAATCATTATTGGTGACGAAATATGAATGTCACTATAACACCTATACTTTTGGCAACGCCACTTTTGGTGACGTTCAGTTTTTGGTGACGAAGACTCTTTTGACCATCACCAATGAGCTCATGGTGACATTTTTTGCCCCTCACCAATGTCATTTTTTCTTGTAGTGTATGCTGGTGAGAAAACATATTTTTTAGCATTTGCTAGAGGTGGAATTGTGAAGACAAAAACCCCTCACTGATATTTATGAATATTTGTATAGGTTGTTTGGGATGGAAATCCATTCTAACCTTTTCTATAATTCATAAATAAATTCATCTCTATATATTTCCATTATTTTGTGGTGAGATTATTACATCGGTATCCAAACCATTTAGGAATTTTTCATTTCTTTCACCCATCTCATCTGAAGTAATAAAATGTCAAAAATATAAAGCACTATGAGTTTGATGAATGGTCCTATATTACACATCTTTGTTACAACCCTTTCTCTTGCCTTCCCTTTCTCAAAAAGTAGTTATCCTTGCATAATTCCCAAGCAATGAATCTAGTTACACTAGATCGAGGGTTTCGACCTCCACTTCCATATGTACACTTTGCAGTATAATTTAATAGCCATGATGGAACCTTCTTATTTAATTCATGTGCAATATTTGAAATATCAAATCCTCATCTAGCCATATCTATTGCAACTAAAATAGGTGCAAACCCACACATAAAAATATGAGAACTAGCTCACACTTTTGTTAAGATTTATCTCCATGAATACGCATTGCAGGAAACCCATTTGATAATAACCAATATCCAATGCATTATCTCCTCTCTTCACTTGGATATTCTTTGAAAAGACGAAGCTTTGATGATCACTAGCAAGGAAATAATTCATCGTAACATTGACTAATGAAAACCATAAGTAGAATTATGGGACAGCGGGTGTCCCTAGCGATTTTTCAAATTCACTAGGAGGGCGTCCACAATGAACCCACACCCACCATGTTTCAAAACATTGATTTCACAAAATAACATATCGTGGACTCCCCTGCCCCCTTTTTTAAACTTTGAACGACTGGGAGGGTCCACTATTAAACAACAAACAATGATCAAATATGTTCTACTCATTCTTTCAAATCCAACCAATCTCAAAATGGTGAACACACCAAGCAAGATCATACTTACAAACAACCTTCCTTTCTCCATGGTCCATTGATCCAGCATGCACACATCAAGGCTCCTTATTGTTGCTTCCCTATTAAAAACATCAATAACTGCCTCAAGCATTTCCTTATTCTCATCCTCACCAATAGAATGCTTGAAACAAAGCTTCAACACATTACAAACATTTACATGGACATCTTCATAAGTATCCACCATGTTTCAATGTACTTTATTTTGTTGAAGCTAACCCTATATTTATAATAACTCTAAAAGGAGGTGAATACGGAACAAATTGCTTCTCCCCACATCTCTTATCTGACATAATAGAGAATGAAGTTCGTAGTGTAATTGGGGAACTCATATTCATAACTAGAACATCCAATCCAAGGGATGATAAGTGTAGAATAGTGTCATGATTTCTTCTGAAAAAATGTATTTTCTGGTGCAAAATGTGGAGTAAAGAATGTTAAGGACATTATTTCTATAGTCACTTTTACATGTTAACTCTATATAATTTCTTCCATAGGAACTACTAGCAAATATAAATCGTTAGACCCTGAATCTAATATGGAACTCTTCTTAGAAGGTTTAACTGGCACAACATAGTTTTTTTAATCTAGAAGAGGTTGTTTTAACCCATTGAAAAACTAAGTAGGCCCATCTACCAAATATTGATGCAGCTTGAAGAATTACTGAATTAGTCACCGGAGAATCCACAGTAAGAACGATTTTTTGCCAACGTTTCGAATCCCAACCGGGATCCGTCATCAGGACAACTTGAATGCTTTGTTAGAAGAAGAGCAGACTGTTAGGGTTTAAATAGAGATGAGGAGGGAAAAGAAGGGAAGGTCGGCTCTCAATTTTTGAGAAGTCGGCTCCTTCATGATTAATTAGTTTTAATTTTTAATTTTTATTTTTAATTGATTTCAATTTTAATAATAATTTATTATTATTTTATTATTTTATTATATTATCTAATTAATATTAATTAAGTACTATTAATATATATTATTGAAATTAATTAAATTGATTATAATTATTTTATTTATTCTTATTAATTAGAAATATGAATTTAATAAGGGATTAAATTAATAACCTAATTATTAATATTGTAGAGTTTAATGGAGAATTATTAAATTATATTATTATTTTATTATTATTATTATTATTATATTGATATTGGGTTAATTTTTCTTTAATCAGGGGAAACCAGCTTCCACTGATCTCCATACCACTGTCTCTGTTTAGATTATGCGGGTGCTTGATGATTTCAAGAGCTTCTCTGATCTTTTGTTTATGGTGTTGCTCTTCTTTAGCGATAATGGAGGTGTTTTCCAAGAAGACAAGGTGCTTAGTTTTCGATGAGTGTTCTGCAAGGGCGGAAGAACGAGACCTTTCATTTTTAATATCAGCTCCATGTTCCTTAAGTCTCGTCTGCAGGGAGCGACCTGTTTCACCAATGAAGCTTTTCCCACATGAGCAATCGATTTTATAGACCCCTTTAAGCTGTTGTTTATCAATATTATCCTTAACCGATCTGATACTTTGCCTAATTGTTCCAAGGGCTGAGAATTGCGTGCTTATGTTCTTCCTTCTTAGGACTCTCGCAATATTATCTGTAACTCCATGAATGTAAGGAAGAAAAACCCTACCACCTTCAGGTAGATCTCGGGCTTTAGGTTCATGGGATAACATCCTCTTCTCAACTTTCTGAATGGCTCTCTTAATCTCATTTTCCTTGTAGCCTAAACCTTTAAAGGTTGAGACTAAATGCTTCTTTTCTTCATACAAATGATTAGCGTCAGAAATTCGAAGGGCCCTGATAGCAAGAGTGTTTAGAACACCAAGTTTCTGGGCTGGATGATGGTGGGAGTTAGCGTGGAGGTAGTTCTCTGTATGGGTAGACTTTCTGAAGACTTTGTGCCCTATGGATCCATCATCTTTTCTCATAATGAGGATGTCTAAAAAAGGAATGAAGAATTACATTTATGTGTTCAAGGGATTACATTCTACTCCATGTTCTTTGAATATATTTTTCAGTAACTTCAATTTCACCTCAACGAAAGAAGCACGTAGAAAAATACACTCCAACTCAATCCATGATTGTTGGGCATAAGTGTTCACCTACAATAGCATCCATATCATCATCTCTTAACTATTCGTGACCTTCAAATAGACCAAGAATGTCTTTTGTTTGTAAGCCTTCCAAAAAATATTCATACTTCTACAGTCTAGTGCCACAAAACCTAAGAAAGTTTTCAATGAAAGCATTGAGAGATGGAACAGTCTTTAGACTACAAGAATGCTTGAGCCACAAAAATAATCTGACAAATCTCAAATTGATTTGTTCAATGTGAGCTACAAGAACTCCCATTAGTTAGGATGAGCCAATGAATAGGGTGGTTCTTGAACCTGGAATGCTAAGAGAAATGGAGAAAGAAGTGATTAATATCATGCAAAAGTGGAAAGTTTCCAATGATAGGAAAGATATTTATGCGTGCCAATAGAGAATGCACAAAGAATTCCAAGTGGGAGGGCATATATGTCTCTGCATCAAACCAAGGAAAAGCTCACTGAAAGCAGGGTAATATGCTAAATTAGCACCCAAATTTTGTGCACCATTTTAGATTTTCAAAAGAGTGGAACTAGTAGCTTATATACTAACCTTTCCACCCACAATGAAAGCACATGATGTATTTCATATTTCTTTTCTTGAAAAGTATGTGTGTGACACTAATCATGTGATTGATTAGTCTATGACAAAAGTGGATTTCGAGGGAGAATTATAAGCCAAACCATCGTACATCATATACTGAAGACAGACCATACTCCAAATTGAGTAATATAGGATGTTAAGGTGCAATGGAAGCACTTTGGACCCTATGAAGCTACTTATGAAATTGAATAGCAAACAACATAGCTCCACCCATTTTTTTTAATGTATAGAATAATGTAAGAGTTGTAAAGTTCTATTTTTTATTTATAGAACACTAAGATGGTGTTCCTTAAAGACAGTGGAGTTTGTGATAGCCCTTCCATTTACCCCAAATTTTTGTAATGACTATAATTCCAACATGGGAATATGAGCCACAACTAGCTAATCTCATGCATTTTAAATATTTAAATTTAATTGATGACTAAACGAGAGGATAGCCTTTTAGATCTCAATATCTGATGGATTGTTCTTTCTTGGAAAACCATGAAACCTTCCCTAAGCTTAAATGTTGAACTTAATGAACCATCAGTTGTAGACATGGATGAGCTACTTACTAACATCCACTTGTAAGATGTGATTGGAGGTGGTGGAGAATAGTACAGTGCTCATTCTCATAGCATATCGAGAGATAGGCCTATGACCTCTAAAACACACAAAGGGATGTTGGGAGGTATTAGAAAAATGCAGAGTTGAAGAGGCTCACGTTGGTTTTTCTTGTCTCGGTACAATCTTTTGTGGGGGATGGTCTTCTAGCTCTCATTGGTTGGCTTTGGTGCTGGAATCTCTGGTGGAAGATAGAGTGGTGTCTATTTTGGTGCATGAGTCATTGTGGTACTTGTTGAGTGGCTGATAAACCACCTAGACAATGGACATCAGACCCTTGTGGTGCTTGCTATGAAAAGGCAACTTACAAACCACCTGGACAATGGATTTCAAATCTTAAGACTAAGAAATGACCCATTTGAACCGTGGATGAATCCTTGTGAATGAAATAAGAGGAAAGAGGGGTTTATTATGGTGCTTACTGCTATAAGTATCCACTAAACCACAATGGTGTGTGTTGCAGGTACAACTAATAAGCCACATTGGTGTTTGTTGTTAGAGGGTTGTTGATAAACAACCTAGACAATGTAAGGCTCCATATTCTGAGTGTTTAACCATGCCTTTAGTGAGAATTCCATGAGAAAGCATTCATTAGACATTGGATCAAGCTCAAGGATGTTTGACTACAAGAAAATTGTGGTGTATCCAGCCTATGGTTGGGTGGAGAGTGGAAGTCCCTCCTTCACTTTCTAGCTAGTTTAAGACATACCGAAAAGTATATTATAGTTGCATATTTGAATCATGAATCATGGTATTCAATGCAATGATTATGACTGGTATGAGAAATTATGTGTCTCTATTTTTTTTATGAATGTTTGGACTATGCTATTCAATATTTAGTTCATGATTGATATGAGAAAATGCATTTCTAATGCCCTTTTAATTTATTGCAATGGCTTATGAATATAGTTGCTCAATTTTTTTAGAGGATTAGTAATCTATAATAGATGCTTTGCAACTCCTCTTGTATAGTTATTAGTACTTATGTAGACATGCTTAGTTATTTGATAATCATAGCCATATAAATGAGTTTGACCAAATTTCAAGTTATGCAAGGAATGAATGGTGGTTTATTAATGTTTCATTGAATTTATGGAATAACTGACATCTTTGAAATAACGGGTTTCTCTGTAAAACCCAGTAAATGGTATGCATGGTACTTATTTAATAATCATTTTTATTATTATTATCATTAGCACTAAATTACATAAAGTAGGTGATCAATGTTTTAATCTTGTTGGCATGATGGAAATGATACTGAGAGACATAGTACCCATGGGAAATGGTGTCAGGGAACCTGATCCCAAGGGGGATGATGTCAGAGAACATGATCCTATGGAATTAGCATCAACAAAAGTAAATAAAATCGACTCATGGACTATAGTACCAGGGAACTATAATAGATACCAACCTAGGGATTGTAATAACAAGAAACAATGTGAAGGAAGTTAAAGTATGTCACGGTGCATACGTGATGAGTGTGTCATGTGTACCCCATGTGGCAGTGGTATGGCACCACGTGGACTAGGTATGGCCACATGGGTTCCACGTAGATTTCCCTTGATGATATTGCCTCTTTAATGATCTAAAGTTTGAAGGGGCATAACTTTCTAACAATGGAATCAGATTGAGGTAAATTATATAATTGAAAATCTCTTGATGAGATGAAAAAAATGGTGGCATTAGTTTTAGATTTCAAAAAAAAATGAGGAAAAGAGGTTGGTGTAACCCCATCTTCATAAAAAGCCTTAAAGATTGGGTTAGAAAGGGTAACACTCCCACAACAAAAAATGGTTTAAGGGGTGGAAGGTGATACACTTCTTTTAAATAAAATATCACCTTTTGTTGAAGGCTTTCTTCTTCTTGCAATTATTCACCTAATGGCCTCTCATACCACAAAAGGTATGTGCATTAGA
This sequence comes from Pinus taeda, assembly GCA_000404065.3. Taxonomy (NCBI): domain Eukaryota; kingdom Viridiplantae; phylum Streptophyta; class Pinopsida; order Pinales; family Pinaceae; genus Pinus; species Pinus taeda. The sequence continues at coordinate 114,587 of APFE030112964.1, forward strand.
GCTCCAGCTTTTACTAAAATTGTGGCCTTTCTTCTTATAGTAGAAACAAATAATGTTGAAAAATGGCAACAAGAAATGCTAAAAATAGAAGTGCTAAAAATAGCACTGCTATAAATAGCAGTTTGGGTACCAGTGTTGGATTGAGCAATAGGGAATGAAAAATGGAAGTGCTAAAAATAGCATTCTATTTTTAGCAGTTCAGGATGGATTCTTATTTTAGTCAGTCCCTGGACTAAAAATAGGAAGTAAAATTCGAATTTGAACTTAACAACTATTTGAAAATAAATTAGTTAATTCTCCATGAGTTAATTAGTTGTGAAAAATCAAACATGAAGTCTGTGTGAGGACATACAACAATTTATCTATTAATTGAGGAATTTATCCATTAGTTAAAGAGATAAGGATGAGTTCTAATTTAAGTAGTAATTAGTTGGCTCAGTTAACTGAGTCAAGTCCAGTTATATTTGATTTAAACAGTTTGTTTAAATTAAGTTCGTTCAGTTAGTTAATGCATGCTTGCATATAACTGCTGCACTTCAAATAACTGAATATTCTCTCATGAATAACTCATGCATGTCAGTTCAGACAGAGACCTAGTTGAGATGAGAGAAGGGACCTTGTACTATCAGTTGGATGAATATTTTTCCTTTAAAGGAATCTCATCTATGATGGGGATTTATCTCCTTCAGGACTGTGTAGATGGATCAGAGGTTAGTGAGTTTGTGAAGAGGCCAATTCACACAAGTGGCTGCACTGGACCACAATCAAAATTGCACAAATAAATAGGAGGCTTGGAGGGCAGACCAGAGGTTAGATAGAGGCCTTTAACTATCTATGAGCAGCAGAGGTATTGCAAAGAGAGCAAGATAGCTGTTAAGCTAATTCTTTTTGTAATATTGGCTATATTTCCACTTGTATGATAATACATAGTTCAGGTTTTAGGTTGAGGCTTTCCCCGGGTAAATTCCTCTGTGTTATGTGTGATTGATTCCTTCTTATCAGTTATATGTGTTCTTATTGATGTTGATCATGTTCGATTAAGCTTCCACTAAATTGTTTGTAGAAGTAGATCAAGTGTTTTGCTTTAGTACATTGCATTACCAGGTGATCTACAAGTGGGAATTTCTATATGGTATCGGAGCTCGCTGATTTGTAGAAAAATTCTACATGGTATCAGAGCGAGATTTTGTAGGAATTTTTACATGGTATCAGAGCACAAGTGATCAAAGAAGAATAGAATACAAGAAGGGAGAAGTTGAAGTTTGTAATTCCTAAATATTGAATTGAGTTCTTGTCACATCTATTTCACCAATGGCGTTCAGTGGTTTGAGACTCGAATATGCCCTTGATGGCAGTTTGAATTATATATCCTGAAAGAATCACATGGAGGCAGTATTAGAAGATAACAATATAAAGGACTTCATTGATCAAGAAGTCCAAAAGCCAACTGATGCTACTGAACTGGCAGAATGGAAAAAATGTGTGGCTAGAGCAAGGAGAATCCTCCTGGAGGGAGCTCGAGATCACATTGTCTCGAGCCTCCATGGGAAGGAGGCACCATTTTCCATGTGGAAAACATTGAAAGATCTATATCAGAATAGCAGTGATCAGAGGAAGCTGGCACTAAAGGACAAACTTTAAAAGATCAAGTGTGAAAAGGGTAACATGATCTCTATGTATCTAAACAATCTCACCACATGCAGGGATGAGCTTGGAAGTGTAGGGATCATGATAGCTGATGATGACATGGTGAGTCTTGCACTCCTCAGTCTTCCTAAGAGCTGGCATAGCTACCAAGACTCAGTTAATAGAAGATAGAAACTACCAGATTGGGAACGACTTTGGTCGGATTTGATGTAGGAGGAGATAAGAAGAAGTACCAAAGATGGTTCTTCATCCATGGAGGATGCAGAAAATTGTGCTTTAGCGATTAAGGCAAAGAAGGGGAAGGAGAAGGTTTCTCTTTCCGAATCCAATTCTTCCCATGATGGGAAGAAGTTTGACAAATTGAAAGTGTGATGCTTTCGTTGTCATGAGGTGGGCCATTTTGCTACAAATTGTCCACAGAGGAAATCCAAGAAGGGATCCGAGGAAGGATCTAAAGGTGAGGCACTTGCCTCACAGTTCGAGTTGGATTTCACACTCTTCGCATGCATGGTTTCATCCATGGTGGGAAGTGGTTGGTTTCTTAACAGTGGAGCTTCTTTCCACATGACCGGCGACAAGAGTTTTTTCAGTACTTTGGAGGAGAAAGATCTCCAGATACTCATAGCGATGGGTAATGATGAAAAGTACAGTGTCTCAAGTGTAGGCACGGTTATTTTTCAGAGGGAGCATGGAGCTCGCCTTACCTTGATTGATGTCAAGTATGTACCAGGACTGAAGAGAAACTTGGTGTCAATCGCGATGCTGGAAGACAAAGGCTATGATGTAGTCTTCAGTAAGGAAAAGGTTTTCCTTAGACACATCATCACTAGACAAGTCAAGCAGACCGTTTCACGGGACAAGAACCTGTATGCTCTTGAGGTTCAAGATACATGCAAAGCCTTGAGCAGCAAGGTAACTGATGGAGACTTGGTGGTTGAGAGGGAGAGTATATTACCTCTCAACATGTAGTGCCAGAAGAAGTCTCAGATGATTGTGGAGGAGCCACGATTGATGCAGCAGTTTCAGGGGGTTGTGGAGCAACCACAATAGGGGGAGCTGAGAGGAGATCGAGTAGAGACATCTACTCATGTAGAGACCTCCAGTAGGGGGAAACTTTGAGCCAGGTGGGCAAAGGGATCACATGCAGCCATACCTCTAGGTAGGAAGTGGGGCAATGTGGAGTGATCGTCCCATGGAGGCTGATATGGGGGCAGGATCCTTGAGGTACCCAACCTCTTTGATTTGACATTGCTACGCGAGCCTCGATGAGAAGTAGCAGGACTGGCTAATTGTGTAGAGACAGATGCAGATGGAGCGGCAGAGAGAGCTATAGTGCGAGAGTCCCGGGACTGTGTAGAGCTAGCAGGTTGCAATGATGCGAGAGGTACAAGAGTGTTGCACCAATGCAGAATGACACAGAGAGGTGTGCAATGATGTGAGATGCATGGAGTGTTGCAGCAGCTCAAAGGTCAGAGAGGGAGCACTTGTCAGCAGCAGGTAGAGCTTCAGCATCAGAGTATGTTTCCAGCCCAACAGAGAGGTCAGTTGGGAGTTTTTTTTGTTCCGAGAGTTGCTGGAGCAACCACACTTGGTAGATGTGTTGCATGAAAAACATTCCAGAGGTATAGGATCGAGTTCAAATTGAAGCCTTTCTTGTTCAGAGGGAGCGTTGAAAAATGGCAACAAGAAATGCTAAAAATAGAAGTGCTAAAAACAGCACTGCTATAAATAGCAGTTTGGGTACTAGTGTTGAATTGAGCAACATGGAATGAAAAATGGAAGTGCTAAAAATAGCATTCTATTTTTAGCAATTTTAGATGGATTCCTATTTTAGTCAATCCCTGGACTAAAAATATGAAGTAAAATTCGAATTTGAACTTAACAGCTATTTGAAAATAAATTAATTAATTTTCGATGAGTTAATTAGTTTTGAAAAATCAAACATGAAATCTATGTGAGGACATGCAACAGTTTATCTATTAATTGAGAAATTTATCCATCAGTTAAAGAGATAAGGATGAGTTCTAATTTGGGTAGTAATTAGTTGGCTCAGTTAACTTAGTCAAGTCCAATTATATTTGATTTAAAGAGTTTGTTTAAATTAAGTAAGTTCAATTAGTTAATGCATGCTTGCATATAACTACTGCACTTCAGATAACTAAAGATTTTATCATGAACAACTCATGCATGTCAGTTCAGACAGACGTTCAGTTGAGATTAGAGAAGGGACAGTGTACTATCAGTTGGATGAATATTTTTCCTTTAAAGGAAGCTCATCCATAATCAGGATTTATCTCCTTTAGGACTGCACAGTTGGATCAAAGGTTAGTGAGTGTGTGAAGAGGGCAATTCACACAAGTGGTTGCACTGGACCCCAATCAAAATTGCATAAAGAAATAGGAGGCTTGGAGAGCAAACCAGAGATTAGATATAGGCCTTTGACTGTCTATGAGTAGCAAAGGTATTGCAGAGAGAGCAGGATAACTTTTGAGCTGATTCTTTTTGTAATACTAGCTATATTTCCACTTGTATGATAATACAGAGTTGGGGTTTTAGGCTGAGGCTTTCCCCCGGGTAAATTCTTCTGTGTTATGTGTGATTGATTCCTTCTTATCAATTATATGTGTTCTTATTGATGTTGATTATGTTCGATTAAGCTTTCGCTAAATTGTTTGTAGAAGTAGATCAAGTGTTTTGCTTTAGTACATTGCATTACTAGGGGATCTACAGGTGGGAATTTCTACAAATAAGACATGATTGGACATACCTTTTTAGTTTACTCTTATGCTTTCTAGCTTATTAGCTTGGTCCTCCAAGTGTGGTACAATTTTGGATGGTAGAAACATCCCATGGCGGCCTTGTTGAAATTGCTACAAACATACTAGAGCAATGTTTTATTATACACTCAATTTTCTACTATCTTTTTTTTAATGATGCACGAGCGTCACCATTAATAAATTCATTTTGACCATAATGGCCAAAATTTTATTTACTAGCAAGTCGGCTTCCTAAATTTATTTTAATTATTAGATATAATTAGGAAAAAATAGTATTTAGTTGAAATTGTTATGTAATTGTGGAAAATATGAGTTTGTTTTAGCTGATATCCGAGAGTTATTAGAGAAAATATTTTGTTTATATTTTCTAAATTTAGGATTTAGATCCACAATTAGTGGATCTGAATTGATTATTCCTTTGTATTACAAATAGGCTAAAAAACGAGGAGGAGATAGTTAGAGTGTGAGTGTGTCACTGTGGGTTTTGCAGTATGTTTTCTTAAGAAAGAAATTGAATGAATATAAGAGATTGAATGGTTATTTATATTCTAGTTTAATTTAAATTCCCCTCAATGCTAAGATATTAGTCTATTGCAATCTCTGTTAATTTTGTCCAAAGTTATGAAGGCATGATATCCAATTACTTTAGCACTTGTCGATTACTTGGGCCATGTTTTGTAACAACACAGTGTTTGCAGCCTTGATTTCTTTGTATACAATCGGATTATGGTCGTGGCATCGGTGTTAAAATCAAAGATAGTTTTTTATAAAGGAAAACAAGTGATGAAACATTTTATTGATGTTAGACTTAGTTAAAATTTTAGGTTATTTTAAAATTTCAGAGTATTTAAATTTGATGAAACCCACTCTTTCTATATCAAAATCGTAAATTTCAAAAAAAATCTGAAGTTTTGAGGTAAATTATTTATTTATTTAATTTTAATAAATTCCAAAATGAGAATTTCTAAATAATCAAGTTTCATTAAATTAATTTTTTAATCTATTATATTATGTAAATCCAAAGATTTAAAGCTTAAATTTAGTGACGTTTTATGTTATATAAATCCAAAGACTTTCCACATTTTAGACAACGTCCATTACTATTTCTACATCATTCAGTAAAGTTCTTCCTTATCATTAATTGGAATTTTAATTTTAATTATTTATTCATTATCAAAGGGTTTACTTTTTATTTTTCATTATATTTTTTTCTCAGTTAAGTTTTCTATTATTTCAAAATAACTTCCCTACAAAATTAGAATTGATGGTTAGTGGTGAACACTGTCGTGGTGTGCAACAAGAGAAACCACCAACGGTGAGATCCATTGTCTATCATTGCAAATAATATTTAACTTAATTGTTAAGTTAGATGATGAGTATGTCAATGCATGCCCTTCATTTCTAATAATAACAATGTGAAATTAATTTAGATGTCAAGCAATTTTTTTTGGATGTAATGTTTTGTAATTGCACTTCCTTTGACTAAATGTTTTCTTAATTCAAAATTTGTTTTTCAATAGTTTCTCATTGATGTTCAGTGTGCAGAATTATCAATTATGTTTTAATTGTGTATCATTCTTCTGGTTAATTTACTATAATTGTTTGAGACGCTTGTAAACTGGAGCCAGAAATGGATCTAAGACTTTTTCAGGTTTTCAAAGAATTCTTTACTTTTGATTTCTTTAGTTTTTTAATTTGATTTGATTCATTAAATCATAATAATATTGTTATATAATTATATATATAATATATACACACACGTTGGATATTGAACTTATTTTCACTCTAGCATTTATTGATGCATATGTATAGTTGCCAATTAATAAGAATATATTACTTTTTATTTTTTATTACTCCTGAGAAAATGTATACTTTAGTTAGTGGAAATTATCTTGAGCATAATATTTTTCTTCACCAAGTACTTCAACTTTTTATTTTTTTTGTACTTCGGTTTTTTATTGGTTCTGAGAAAATACTCTTTAGATTATTTTGTGAAGATCAGTAAAATTGACCACAGTGCTTAATGATATTAATGCTACCATTATTGTCTAATTTTTTTCAAATGTAAACAAGTTTATTATTAAAAAAAAATTGTTGATTGATAAATAACATGAAATAATATGCACTGGCTATAATGATTTCCGTCAAATATTAAATAATATGCACAAGGAAAAAACAATCCTTATTACTTTTACACATAATTCACAACACAAAGAAAAACATTTGAAATTTGTTGGGTAGCGAAAGCCCCGCGGAACGAGTATGGGGCGGGAGCCCGGAATTTTGGGTAATATTAGGGTAAAATACTTCGCGGAAAGCGCGGAGCGCAAGCTATAGGAGGTTGAGTCAAAGGGTAGTCCGCTTGAAAATATTGTAAAGAAATAGTAATAGAGTCAGCCCGTGAAGGGATCGCGGGCCAAGGGAAAGTATAAATAGAGCGAGGCTCTATGACGGAAAGGTAGTTCAGCTTTTGGATTTTTGATTCTATGATGTAATGGGTGAATAGTCTAAGAGCAATTGTAAGTCCGAGTCGAGGGAGTAGGGTAGAAGGTAGAGGCTCTGCAGCTATGTGCGCAGAGGCCTGGAAAATCTGCAGTTCTATGCGCGGATCCCTGCAGCTGAGTGCGCAGGGTAGATCTGGATGTATTGTGGAAAATTGATAGTAAAGATAAGTTTCTTCTAATTTTTGTGTTGCTTTCCACTGTACTCTTTTATGATAAATGTATTGTTATGATTTCTGCATTTGATACAGTTGAATTCATGTGAACTGGATTAATCTTGATTCGCGAAGTAACCAAAAGTAATAAATGTTTGCTTAAAGACCGTTTTAACTATATCAAACTAGTAATAAGTGACTCAATCTGTAATAAACGCAATAAGGGTATTCTGATCTGCGCGGATCTAGTGTAGCGCGAGGTTGCAGAACATTGCGCGAGCCCCAAACCACATCCAAGACATCCCCAAGGTGCAGAAACCTGGTTCCAACACCCTCTCCTGCTACCTCGAGTGCGACCTCAGTCCACACTTCACGGGTAATTGCCGAAAGGGCCAGTATCTACAGGATTTGTTTGGCTAAATAATTCTTTCGGACCTAGGTCAAGCCCATATAAGCCAACAAAACTGGAGCTTAACTGTTATGAAACCAGCTCAAAAAAGATAGAAAAGATAGATCAACGCCTTAGAATTCAGCCTCTTCGAGGGGGCAACCTCCTTTACATTACATAAATGAACAATTCTTGGATGATTCAAATGACAAAACCTCCTTTCTATATATAGGAGTCTAAGGAGTCACAATATAAACCAGCCGGCCTAACAATAATAAAATAAAGCCACAAAAATAACAATAGAGGGATTCTATGGGGCACAGTAATAACAATATGGGGGCAATAGGGGCACAACAATATTAATAAGGGGTATAACTACAATAGTAATGGGGTAATCACTAGTATTATAGGGACCCAACATGCCCCTCGCCTTCAAAAAGTGTTGTCCTCAACGCTTGAGTAGTTCTGGATACTTCTGCATAAAATTCTCATCCTCCCATGTGGAATCTTCAGCGGATAAGTTCTTCC
>APFE030112964.1:125415-135484 GCA_000404065.3 Pinus taeda
CACCTCCCATTGGAATGGAAAGCATTGGGCTAGTCAATACATATTCTCCCATGGATAGCTTGATATTATGGCACTTTCCAGAGCAATTTATTGTTCCTCCATTTGCAATCATCACTTGACATTTTGGTGCTGGATATAGGAAGCAATTCAATTCTTTTGCTACCTTACAATGAATAAAATTATGGGCACTTCCTCAATCAATCAACGCTATTACCCTTTTCTTCTTGATTTGTCCTTCTATCTTGATGGTTTGAGGAGTGGTAATTCCAGCCAACGCATTATAAGATATAGTCGGATTCATTTCTTCTTTATCTAGGCTTTGTTCTTGGAGTATATCTTCTTCTTTTGACCTTTCTTGCTCCTTTTCATCTTCCTCTTCACAATCTATGTAGAATAATTCCTTCTCAGCACACTTATGACCTTTAGTGTATTTGCTATCACAACTGTAACAAAGCCCTTTTGCTCTTTTTTCTTCCAATTGTTGTGGTGTCAACGTTATAGGGAAGACTAGGGGCAACAACACTTCCGTCTTTATATTTGTGAGTGGTATGCTTCTTGGTTGCCATAATTTTGCTTTCCATTTTTCTTGCTAACCTGAATGCCTTCTCTAATGAATCAGGTTCCCAAAGGTGAACATCATGTTGGATATTATCCTTTAAAGACCCTATGAACACATCAATCCTATGCTCCTCTGGAATATCTTTTACCCTTATGTTCAATTTTTGGAACTCCTCAATGTGCTCCATTATTGAACCCTTTTGTTTGAGACTTATCAATTGGCTAAAAAAAGTGTTGCTTTTTGTATCCTCATAATGTGCTATCAATTCTTCCGTAAAAATTGCCCAAGTGGTAAATCGTTTACGAGAGCAAAAGCCATTGATACCATACAAACTGGTTTGGTTCCAAATATAAAGTTGCCATACGTACCTTTTGTGTGTTTTGCACATTATTGAGATCGAAAAGCTTCTCCATCTTTAATATCCATGTGGCAGGATCCTTGCCATCAAACTTCCTCATATTGATTTTTGGAATATGGTGAGTCTTCAATCCCACATTAGAGTCTATGGAATCATGATTAACATTTCTTTTGTTCTCATCATGAGTTTCCTTTACTACGCTTTCACCCTTAGTGACCATTTCTTGTAGCAACTTATTCATATTTATCTTCTATTCGTCCATGTCTGTCTTCAAATATGTCTTCAAATCTTCCATGGCTATCTTCAAATCATCCATGTTTTTCTTCAAATATGCCTTCCAATCATCCATCTTAGCTTCCACACCCTTTATCTTAGATTCCATGCCATTTATCTTAGCTTCTGTTAGCTTTTGTTAGGCTGACATTTTTTGCACTTGGTCTTGTAATTTTGATATATCATGTAGCATTTCTTCCTCTTCTTCATGAGTCATGCTAGAGCTTTCAGGTTCCTTACTAGGTGTTTGCATTTTCTTTCCTTGGGGAATTAGTTACCGATAGTAATGCTCTACTATGCCCTTTGAATTCCTTCAAATAAATTATCAAACCAAGCTTAAGCAAAAATTTAAGAAAATATACACACATTTTTTCACTTTGTAGGAGCTCGATATTGCATCTGATGTATCTCTGTACTTTCCAATCATCTAGTTCTGAATTTGTGACCTGTAGTAGCCCTATGTGCCCTCTTTCCAATGCCACAAGTCTGACCCAAATTGGATTCTCCAAGGAAGAGTTATGCGAAATCTCCCACGGTGACTTTATTATAGACTAGTTCAGTAGAGCGAACTTGTATGACGTGCCACGAGCCACTGTTTCAACCTTTGGATCTGAAACATTCACACAAGAAACTATAGTCCGTCCTCTCTTTGTACCTTCTTATGAAATTTCAATCCGATGCTCAGAGAGAAAGTTATGACGTTTTTCCCTAGGTCACCTGTTTTGAATGTAATTCAGGAGTCTCTAAAAAGACCAACTTCCTCAGATCATATCTCCGCAAATATCACGCAAAAAGCTCTGAAATTCGGACCCAAGGTTCACCGCGATTTCTTCTCAAATGGTTTTTTTTTTGCGACTTCTGAAACGTCACAGAAAAAAAATTATAGCGAAAATTCCATGATGGCCTGTTTGGAGCAGCGAAACCCTAGAATCCAAAGCTCTAATACCAAATGTTATGAAACCAGCTCAAGAAAAGATAGAAAAGATAGATCAACGCCTTAGAATTCAGCCTCTTCGAGGGGGAAACCTCCTTTACATTACATAAATGAACAATTCTTGGATGATTCAAATGACAAAACCTCTTTCTATATAGAGGAGTCTAAGGAGTCACAATATAACCCAGCCGACCTAACAATAATAATATAAAGCCACAAAAATAACAATAAAGGGATTCTATGGGGCACAATATGGGGGCAATAGGGCACAACAATATTAATAAGGGGTATAACTACAATAGTAATGGGGTAATCACTAGTATTATAGGGACTCTTTTATGATAAATGTACTGTTATGATTTCTGCATTTGATACAGTTGAATTCATGTGAACTGGATTAATCTTGATGCGTGAAGTAACCAAAAGTAATAAATGTTTGCCTAAAGACCATTTTAACTAGATCAAACCAGTAATAAGTGACTCAATCTGTAATAAACGCAATAAGGGTATTATGATCTGCGCGGATCTAGTGTAGCGTAAGGTTGCAGAACATTGCGCGAGCCCCAAACCACATCCAAGACATCCCCAAGGTGCAGAAACCTGGTTCCAACACCCTCTCCTGCTACCTCGGGTGCGACCTCAGTCCACGCTTCACGGGCTATTGCCGAAAGGGCCAGTATCTACAGGATTTGTTTGGCTAAATAATCCTTTCGAACCTAGGTCAAACCCATATAAGCCAACAAAACTGGAGCTTAACTATCTAAATATGTCATAAATAGTTGATTCATAATTTTCAAAGTTCAATAAACCACAGGGAACACTAGCTATGCGGCCTTATTTATGAACTAATTCGAGTTTCGACCCGAATAAACTAGGTGGGATCCACTAACCTTGAAATAAGTGTAAACATGTCGGTAAAGTCAACTTGAACTTCAATTGGCATCATAATTTGAAGTTGCATAATCAGTCGAGCCCAACCCCAACTCATCCCTATCACAGTTGACCTGATACTAGTCAAGATTATTTTTAAATTTAAGGAGTTTAACTCAACCTTCCCTTTGTATAAGAGTTTAAATTAAATTGTATGATATTTGATGAAAGTGCATTCCTTACGGTTTATGATTGATTTCGAATAAGTGGGTTTGCATCTTATAAATTTTGGAGGAAAACTAATCAAGATGGGCATTTAAAGACTCGGTTGACATTATTCAATGAAAATGGCATTTCTTTAGTCCCTTTTGCTTGGAAAGGTTATTTTGGTGGTCATAGCTAAAGCCAAATTTTTAAGAGATGACTTGCATTCAATCACTTTCTCTTTTCCACCAAAACCTATGCCTTTAGTCTTGACACTATGTTTGACTAGAATGAGGTTTATAATCCCTTAGCTTCTCTTACCTATCCCTTATACATTATATCGCAATTGTCTCATTAATTTAGAGCTCATGGCCCTAATATGATGTTCAAGATTATTAAAGGACACTTTTAGAGAAAAATATAGAAATTCCTTGGAGGATGAACTTATGATGTTTGTCTTGGTCATGGTACTAACTTATATAGTAGCAATGGAAGGTGTTTGCACTTCCTTGGTCTCTTGAAAAGCTACTTGTGGCTTGGCCAATGTTTCCTCCTTCATTTCCAATTCTTGGTATAGTTGAGCCATCATCAAAGTGGACCTTTGTTCTTGTTAATCATCTAGCTAAAGTACTCTCTCTAAATTTCTAGAGACAAACCTTGCTTCTATTCCCATCTTCCATAATCGTGATGAGAACATCCCAACATTCAATAAATGGTTCCCTTATGAAAGGGAAAAATTTCATAGAAGTATTAAGATGCAATCCTAGGAATAGTATCCTCTTGTTAGACCTTTTTATTTTCTCCTTCAAGTGTCAATTTTCCTCTTGGACATGCACATAATGGCCTTTAGGCTTCCAACCTTTTCATTCACAATGCTTTTCCCATACTAGGTTTGCTTTCTCCTCAATGTCCTATATCTTTTTCAAATTCACATATTCAACCACTCTAATACCATATGATTTGTAAACAATAGGCCTATGACCCATTTGTATCAATGACATGTATTCTTAATGAAATTAAAATAATTATTTTTCATCTCTATGCATATATTGGTATGGATAAATATCTTCATTCTAATTGGTGTTTGAGCTTGGCTTGTCAATTATATAGTTTCTAATTTAAGAAATGTTGCACAGGTGTTGCATAGGTGAATTTGTAGATTAATACTACACCATTAATACATATTATAGTGCAATGGCCTTTTGGTATGTATTGGATAGATCCAAATGTGTGATTTCTAATTAAATATTATTTATGTGATTAAAAACATTAGTATACACTCTCTCTCTCTTCTATTATATATATAATATATATATAATTATTATATTATTATATATATAATATATATTATATTATTATATATATATGACATCGTTGATTAACAGCAGGGCACTGGTCTCTCAACCTTATAGGTTACATCCCCCCTTAAATAGTCGTTGTGGAATGTTTTCGCACAGTAGCTTAGTCTTTTCCCTTCACCAATTCTTTCTATCGATACTCTTCAATTCCTTGAGAACCCTTCAAGCCCTCAAGCTCGCATACAGGTGACTGCCCCCTCTTTCCTTTGGTTTGTTGGTGTTTGAGTCAGTCTGGTCAGTCCTCCGTCAGAGATCAAAACTCTTTATGCATTTCATTTTTAGGAGTCTCGCTCCATTCACCCAGCTGCATTCCGCTAGGGGCATGCCATAATCTGACGGAAAAGGCCATGCTAGTCATTTCCCCTCATGTCTGGCTCCTACTGCCTTAGGTCTTTTGTCAATGATCATTAAAGTCCATGACAGTCAAGGTCTAGTCCTTTAATGGACAAAAGTCATTTTCGATAATTAGGTCTAGGGATTGGTCTTCAAATATGTCCAATAAAGCCATGCAGGCCAAAGTGAGGCCCTTACAAAGTTATGATTCAGAGAGTTTCATCGTCATGGTGATAGACTTTGACTATTCTTCAAAACTTTGTTTTGAAGAAAAGTCAAATAGTGTCATTTGCGATAAAATTTTCAAAAAAGTCGCCAGTTGATTTCTTCAGGTGCAGTCATGGTTTCTGTGGCCAAATGCCCTGTCATGAAATCCCTGCAAGGAGTGCCGAAAATTTCATCATTTGAGCTAAAATTTCAAAGGGAAAAGTGAAATTCAGTGTTGCTTTAAGTCAGTGAAAAAGTGTCAAAACATAACATTAGAAAAATGGTTTTTGGAGAAGCAAAAATTTAACCCATGACTTCAAAGTCTTTATATACAAGTTTCCACCAAAATCAAAGTCATTGTGCAAATCAATTTCATAGGGATACATTTCAAATTGATTAGGAGAGCAAAGTGCATGTTTAAGAGTAAATTGGAGGCAGTTTCCAGGGCACGGCGCACACACTGAAGGGCACGGCACACACAGAGCCACCCCACAATGTAAAATTTCAACAGGCACGGCGCACACCCATAAAGGCCCAAAACCGTGCCAAATTTCCTCAAATTTCTTGTGAAGCCCCTCAAATCAACAGGTAGGCTTTATGTCACGGCCTGCTCATCAAATTTTATGAATGATATGGTGGTTTATGGCTATGTTTAATTTCCACAAAACTCATAAAACCAACCACTCAAAAAACATCAAAACCATGGTAGCTAGGGTTGCAAAATTGTGGTGTTAGTGCCAAGGTTCCATTTGTACTCCTCATTTTTCCCTTGCTTTCCATTTTTCCCTATCCTCCCTTTCTCATTTTTCCTATTATCCCTACCCTAAAACACTACCAAACCCTATCCATTATCCCTCCACTCTTTGGTCAACATAACACCCTAAAACCCTACCTTATCAAAACCCCAAAAACCTACCCTATCAAATACCCAAACCCCTACATATCCCTAAACAAACTTCTCCCCACAACCCCTATTCCCATCATATTACTCCCCTCCTAATACTCCCTGTTTTCATTGTTCCCCTTGGTGGCAGATATCACAACAACATCGAGTTTCACACCATCATCAAAGGGCAGCCTAAGTACAGTACACACAGCAGTCATGGCATCAGAGCATTCATCAGAATATGAGATGGAGACACAAAGTGACTCATCCTCGGAAGAACAGGCTCCCAGGAGACATCACAAGAGTGACAAACATGTTAGGGATGAGCCAACTACCCTCACTGAATTGCAGGTCTGCCCTCTTGCCATGTCATGCTTCCAGCACCTATCATGTTTTGAATTTTGTCAAAGGGTGGCTAATGTTAGAGTTAATCATGAGTTGGCCCGTCTTTTTGTGCTTCACCTACATGGAGGTCAGTCTATCTTGGCCAGTGTCACCTTCACATTGACACCTGAAACTATCTCAGTGGAAACAAGCATACCAAATGTTGGAGAACAGTGGCATAAGAAAAAGAAGTTGGATAGGCAACATTATGAGCCTTAAATTAAGGCCAGATTCTTGAGGCAACTCACAAGAGTCTTTCCATTCAGATATTTTAAAGATGAGTATGCCCCACTCATGAAATTGATCATGAAATACTTCAGCTGTGAGGGGAGGTTCTCTCGTCTATATGCTTATCACATCAGGTTGCTCATGCACTTTACCAGGGTGCGGATGATGAACCTCCCATTTTTCATATGCAGGAACATAGAGAGGATGAACACCTCCATGCAGCATAAGACCCCTCAGCAGCAGCTTAATAGCGTGTATCACTTTGCTCTTATCTGGATTTTGGTGGCTCATCAGTTGGGATTGCAGGGCATTTCTTGGGAGGACTTCATCTCCCGTGACCTCTTCATCACTTCACAGGTACTATCAGAGGCAGAGCATGAGATAGGTGGTCCTTCTCATCAGTATGAGCACCATGAGACCACTACTATGCCAGTATTTGTTACATATCAGAGAGGATGTAGGCACTTGTTTGCAACAGCAAAGTGAGTGTTATCTCCACCCAGGGTGGAAAGGGCCTCGCTTCCGGCATCAACGACATAGGTATAGGACAAGAGCAAGAGGCCCATGCATGACGAGGGGCCATCAAGTGAATAGGAGGCCGACTTCATCCTCATTTAGGATGATGATGCAGATGTGGAGAGTGCCCAACTTAGGATGACCATTCAGGAGCAGAACACAGAGATCCAAGACTTGTCACTCAATTTGGAGAGGGCCAAATGGATCATTAGGTATTTGGAGTAGAGGAACAAATAGCTTGAGGACCAACATGAGATCATGGAGCTGCAAAGAATCCATGAGAATCGACAAGCTGCCCAATAAAGGAGGATCGAGCTCACTACCTTGGAGCAAGAGATTAACAATGACCGTGAGTCTTGGCTTGAGCGCATCAACATCCACCTTGAGAGACTGCTGGAGAATGCCGACAGAGACAAAACCATACTGAGGTGGATGTTTTATCATTACAAGGCACGGAACATGAGTGCAGAGGCTCGGATAAGGAGCTTGAAGGCAAAATTGTGCAAAGCAGCAAAGAGGCAAAAGAGGCAAAAAGAGAAAGATCGGCTTTGAATCTTGGCTGAAGCCTTTGTGGCCTAGCATAGTGCCTCTTAGAGAACCTATAGCCCAAATTTCAAGAAATTTGGGGCAATTTTGGTCACATGGTAATTTTTTGGTCACAACCCAGGTTTTCTCTCCCTGTGCGTCGCGCCACTGGCGCGGTGCTTAGGATTGGGAGATCCAAATTGGAAATGGCTTGCATTTTTGGATTCAACATGTAAAATCACGACTACTAGTTCTTGGACAAGAAATTTGGGCTTGATTTGAGTCTCCAGGAGGCCAAAAACACCCAAAAAATGGCCTCTCTGCCCCTATTTTGACACACAGGAAGCAGTCTTGGGAGAATGAATATTTGGAGGGGCAAATGAGCACCAAATTAAAAAATTCCACTTGGGTTGGAAATTATATGGGCCAGGATTTCCAACAAGCACACTTGGGCACATTTTGGACTCCTGCAAGTCTCTCAAAATAGCCTCCAAAGTGGCGCGATGCATATAGGGAAAAAGGCTAAATTCACCTCCGTTTCGCGAAATTTCGATTCGCGACTTTCTCCAAGTGGGCCCACTCATTTACACTTCACTTTTTTCAGCAACCAAGGCAAAGTTTAAAGAGTTTGGCTTCTATCCAAGTGGCAAAGGAAGGCAAACGGTCACCCGAGCCATTTGGCATTTTTGTAACGCTGCACCTGTAGCTAATGGTTGGCTTTCCATCTCCATTTTGTAATGATTCAAAAAGCTCCCCAACTCTTGGGCGTTCTATTTCCTCATGGAATATTCTATATATTGTATGCAAACCATTTGCAAAGGGTTGGTTGGCTTGTAATTTTTGGGAGACTATGGGAAAGAAACTCTGTTTCTTCATTGTATATTTTGACAGAGGATTAGTGCAAGGCAGTGGCTCTATTTCATGAGATTCATGTGGTTGTGAGTGTAGCAAATGTGTCTCTTATGTTTCATATGTATTTCGTTATGTTTCAGAGTTCATTTCATATTCATTTCGAGTGAAATTTTCTAAGTTAGATAAGGTAGAATACAATTTTATTGCTCTTCATGTGGGAAAATTTCATGTTCAGTGTTCTTTCTTCTGTTGAAAAGGATTCATGTACTTATGCCCTTTTCACTCTCCTAAGAAATCTCTCCATTCTGCATTATTTCAAACTAAATTGCTAGACTTTCCGCTTATCTTGCCTCACGAAGTAATTTGTGCCTTTGTATTAAATTCTCTGCTCATTACTGTCTATTTGGTCCCATACCATCCCAGAAACTCAGTCATTCATAAAAGATTGTTTCTTGTATCCATAATTACTTACTAGCATAAGATCAATATTTCACTGTAAGTCATCTCAGACCATTTCGTTTATCTATTCGCTGAGTGTGACTTGGAGAGAGCCGTCCCTGCTCTAGTAGGGCTAGCTACCAGACTCAGCATGGTTTGTGGTTACCCTGAATCTTGCCTTCAGCCTAAGGCGGATTTGGGTGCTAACAGTTGGATTTATTGTATAAATCCTTAAAATCAGTGCTTTTATGGTACTAAAGCCTTTACAAATGATTTACGCACAAACATGCGTAACATCCAATCACCCTGTTGAATCCATAGGCTTGGCATAGTTCTTGAGGCTTTTCTTTATCATAGTCAGGGATCAACCCTTCCACGGGTCACAATACCCAAGCCTTCCACTTCCCCAATGTGAAATTACACTATCGAGACTCCACAAGCGCATCGTTTGCACTAAAATCCCACTCCCTTTGTTATATCGAGAATTTCAGAAAACACGAGAATACAGAGAAAATCCCGCTCTGACCACTTAGGCCGGATCTCAAATTCTATGTATCGGGGCCTATAAGTATCGTCGGGTCCACCTTTCACCCACGTCCGTTCTCCTCCACCGATAGACTCCTTTCAAAAGGTAACGATGCGATTACGCCGATGATCGTTGACCAAATGCCACTAATTAAATCTCCGCCATTGATCTTTCCCACAGATCCAACAATCCTCGTTGAATTTCTCTATCACAATCAGTGATCACCCATGGTCAGGATTATTACCCCCGTCGATCCAGCCCTGCCGATTTTAATCTCCATCGTTGATCTTCCCATAGATCCAACGGCCCTTGCACACTTTCTTGATCGCAATCGGCGTTTTCCCGTGATCAGGACTACTCCACTTGCCGACTTCAACTCTGTCGATTTAATCTCTGCCATTGATCTTCCCACAGATCCAATAGCCCTCATGCACTCTCTTGATCACAATCGACATTTTCCCATGGTCTGGACTACTCCACTCGCCAACTTCAACTCCGCCGATTTAATCTCTGTTGTCGATCTGTTGGATCCAGCGGAAGCATGAAAAGGCCTGAAAACAAAGGAGCGCAAGGTTAAGGAGGTGACACTCAGGGGCCTCCTCGGTCACACTGAATTCA
>APFE030112964.1:142222-170230 GCA_000404065.3 Pinus taeda
TAACCAAGCTAAAATGTTTAACATACATTAAATTACAACATCCATTTTTACTCTTGAGGGATCAAATATTTTTTCTCTCTATGCTAGTTTGCATATCACGATATTTGATACCTCTCCGGGGTTAGCCGATCAAGAGTAAAGATGGATCTATCCTGGTTTAATTCCCCCATTTAAATAGGCTACATTCTAGGTGAATACCATGGGTCAATACCATGTGCCATTTTGGTGAATACCATGGGTCAATACCATGTGCCATTTTTATTTTTATTAATTCTAATATTACGGTTAATAATGGTTTTTTGCATGGTATTAATAACAATCTAGTCGTATTTGTCCCATAGTATTTTGCCCATAGGTTTCACCTAAATATAACCCATTTTTTGAGTGTTCGTAAATATAACAAAACCTCTTTCTTGAGCCTTCATAAATAGAACGAACGAGGGTTATGGACTAAATATAAAAAGAGGTTTTATTTATTTACCATATGTCTAGTTTATTTATATTTTTATTTATTTACCATACCTTTTGAGTAAGTATAAAAAAACGTTTTATTTATTTAACATACCTCCACTTTACTTATATTTTTATTTACCCTTGCATGTATATAAGGTGACTTAAGGAGTAAATATAAAAATTGTTTTATTTATTTACCATACTTCTCATTTATTTATATTTTTATTAATTTACCATACCTCTTTTATAAATATGGTATTTGGCCCATAGTATTCACTTAAGTAAAACCTATTCTTAAAAATTGGCGAATGGATTCACTTAAATAAAACATATTCTTGAAAGTGGGCGAATGGAAGGTTCTAACTCTTAATTTCAAGGGCTAAATTTACCTTTTTTACCCTCTCCCTTAAAATAAGGTGGGCTATTTAAGGTGATTTGTAAAAATGTACGATGATACAAAATATTCGCCCACTAAAAATTTAAAACCCCTTAATTTCGCCAAAGGGCGAACATTCGCCCCTAAAATTTTCTATGGAGCATGGAGCTCGCCTTACCTTGACCGATGTCAAGTATGTACCAAGACTAAATAGAAGTTTGGTATCGATCGCGATGCTGGAAGATAGAGGCTATGATGTACTCTTCAGTAAGGGAAAGGTTTTTCTTAGACACATCATCACTAGACAGGTGAAGCAGGTGAAGCAGGTGAAGCAGATCAGTTCACGGGTCAAGAACCTGTATGCTCTTGAGGTTCAAGATGCATGCAAAGCCTTGAGTAGGAAGGCAAATAATGGAGACTTGGTGGTTGAGAGGGAGAGTATTACCTCTCAACATGCAGCGCCAGATGAAGTCTCAGACAATTGTGGAGGAGCCATGATTGGTGAAGCAACTTCAGGAGGTTGTGGAGCAGCCACAACTAGAGAAGCTGAGAGGAGATCGAGTAGAGACTTCTACTCATGTAGAGACCTCCAGTAGGGGGAAACTTCGAGCCAAGTGGGCGAAGGGATCAAACGCAGCCATACATCTAGGTAGGAGGTGGGGTGATGTGGAGTAATCATCCCAAGGAGGAGGGGCAAGATCCTTGAGGTACCCAACGTCTTTGATTCCACTTTGCTACAGGAGCTCCAACGAGGAGTAGCAGGACTAGTTGATTGGGTAGAGACAGATGTGGATGGAGCGGCAGAGAGAGCTACAATGCAGGAGTCCCAAGACTGTGTAGAGCTAGCAAGCTACAACAATGCGAGAGGCATGAGAGTGTTGCACTAGTGTAGGATGGCATAGAGAAGTGTGCAACAGTGCGAGATGCATGGAGTGTTGTAGCAGCTTAGAGGTCAGATAGGGAGCACTTGTTAGCAGCAGGTAGAGATTCAGCATCAGAGCATGTTTCTAGTCCAACAAAGAGGTCAGTTAGGAGTTTTTTTTGTTCAGAGAGTTGCTGCAGAAACCACACTTGGTAGATGTGTTGCATGCAGAACATTCCAGAGGTACAGGATTGGGTTCGAGTTGAAGCCTTTGTTGTTGAGAGGGAGTGTTGAAAAATGGCAACAAGCAATGCTAAAATTAGCACTGTCTATAAATAGTAGTTTTGGTACCAGCGTTGGATTGGGCAACAAGGAATGAAAAATGGAAGTGCTAAAAATAGAATTGTTATTTTTAGCTGTTCAGGATGGATTCCTATTTTAGTCAGTCCCTGGACTAAACATAGGAAGTAAAATTCGAATTTGATATTAACAACAGTCTATAAATTAATTAATTAATTCATCTTGAGATAATTAGTTATGGAAAATCAAACTTGAAGTCTATGTGAGGACATGCAACAATTTCTCTATTAATTGAGGAATTTAGCCATCAGTTAAAGAGATAAGGATGAGTTCTAATTTGAGTTGTAATTAGTTGGCTCAGTTAATAGAGTCAATTCCAGTTAGATTGATTTAAACAGTTTGTTTAAATTAATGTGAGTTTAGTTAGTTAATGCATGTTTGCATATAACTGCTGCACTTTAGATAACTGAAGATTCTCTCATGAATAACTCATGCATGTCAGTTCAGACAGAGACCCAGTTGAGATCAGAGAAGGGACAATGTTCTATCAGTTGGATGAATATTTTTCCTATAAAGGAAGCTCATCCATGATGAGGATTTATCTCCTTCAGGACTGCGTAGTTGGATCAAAGGTTAGTGAGTGTGTGAAGAGGCCAATTCACACAAGTGGTTGCACTAGACCCTAATCAGAATTGCGCAAAGAAATATGAGGCTTGGAGGGCAGACCATAGGTTATATAGAGGCCTTTAATTGTCTATGAGAAGCAGAGGTATTGCAGAGAGAGCAGGATAGCTTTTGAGCTGATTCTTTTTGTAATACTAGCTATATTTCCACTTGTATGATAATATAGAGTAGGGGTTTTAGGCTAAGGCTTTCCCCGAGTTATATATTTTGTGTCATGTGTGATTGATTCCTTCTTATCAGTTATATGTGTTCTTATTGATGTTGATCATGTTCGATTAAGCTTTCGATAAATTGTTTGTAGAATTAGATCAAGTGTTTTGCTTTAGTACATTGCATTACCAGGTGATCTACTGTGGGAATTTCTACATGGTATCAGAGCTAGTTGATTTGTAGAAAAATTCTACACTCTGCCTCTGCCATTACTTCTTCCTCGTTGGTATGGCCTTCCTCCTCTGGTATTACCTTCCCTTTTACTTTGTCCCGAAGTCTTTGAAGTGCTACCCTCTTCATTGGTGCTAGCAGTCTTACCTCTACCAAAGGTTTGTCCTCGACCTCTACCAGAACCACATCCTCTCCTGGAATTTTGTTTCCTAGCAATCTTTTCCTCTGCCTTCAAAGCACTCTGATAAGCTTCTTTTATGGTTTTATGGGAAAGAATGTTAATTTCATCTAGGATCTCCATCCGTAGGCCATTTACAAACCTCGTTGTCTTTTCAGGGGTATGTTCAACATAACCAGTTCTTAGGTTAATTTTATAGAATTCTTTTGTATATTCCTTCACAGTCATCATTCTTTGTTTCAGGTTTTCTACCTGTCTATAAAGGGAAATATGATAGTCCTTAGGCAAAAACCTGCTCTTCATTTTCGCAACCATCCTATCCCACTTTCTAATCAAGGGTTTGTTTAATCTCCTCCTTTCTGCCTGTGCACTATCCCACCATAACGTTGCATGTCCCTTCAATTTGGTGACAGCAAACCTGGCACTCTTATCTTCACTAATTTCTTCATACTAAAAATATTTATCTAATTCACTTATCCAGTCCAACAGTGCCTCCGTGAATAAACTGCCATCATAATTAGAGAGCTCTAGCTTTGGCTTGCTGCTAGCCAACAAAACTGACTTGAATAGCTTAATTTCTGGTCCTTTATCACTTGACCCATCTATCATGGCCACGTTTTCCTCCTCACTATCATCTCCATCTTCCGGCTCTCTACGCCTCCTTGCTTCCAACGCTGCCAAACATGCAGTTAAGTTTCTAATCTATTCTCTTAATCCTTCATCTGCTGCTCTTCTTACGACTCTTCCTCAACCCTTTCTTCCTACCTCCATCTTTACTGAGAGAAAGGAAAAACCTGCTCTGATACTAAAATGATGTCACCAATTAACAGCAGGCACTGGTCTCTCAACCTTGTAGGTTACAGCCCCCCTTAAACAGTCACTGTGGAATGTTTTCGCACAGTAGCTCAGCCTTTTCCCTTCACTGATTCTTTCTATTGGGACTCTTCAATCCCTTGAGAACCCTTCAAGCCCTCAAGCTCACATACAAGTGACTGCCCCCTCTTTCCTTTGGTTTGTTGGATTTATTGTATAAATCCTTAAAATCGACACTTTTATGGTAGTAAAGCCTTTACCAAGGATTTATGCACAAACACGCGTAAAATCCAATCACCCCGTTGAATCCATAGGCTTGCCTGATGCAGGAGCATCTAGAACATCTTCATGTGTAAATATGGAATAAAATGGGGATAGAGTTTCTATGTTTTTTTAGTTAAAATTAGGATGAAAAAAATAGGTAATAAATCTTCCAGCTTTAAGTCATTGGGTAAAAAAAGGAAAAATCTTGCTTTTTCTAGGAGATAAGGAGAGAATCTATTCCTTATCTATGTATCCATTATTGTTATAAATAAAACAGGCAGCTAAGCTCTCAATATCAGAGAGTGAGATAAAAGTGTGAGGGGTTTCTGGTTGGGAGCCTTCGGGCGGTTTGTAAAGGGCCAACAATTCTAGTTATCTGTCCAGCATAAGTTTGTAAGTTATTGTTTTGTTCCAGTTTGTATAGATTGGTTGATTGATAAATTGTATATTTGTTTCTTGAAGTTCATGGAGTTGTTGAATTTATTAAGAAATGATGAATATATGTGTTAAATGTACATCGAAAATCGCTATGCATAACCTCTGTATGTACGAGATATATATTTGAGGGTGAGAGGCAGTAATTTAATCCTCTGTGGAATCGAATCTTAGATATAAAGCTGAACCTGGTCTTTTACCGAGAGTCCGGCAAACTTCAGCTTGGAGAATGTTCTCAGAATGAGAGCGGATGCATGATTTATATAATTGTGCCGCCTCTATCTTTTGATTTCAATCCTATATGAAACTACTGCGGGAATGAGAGTTTCTTACTAAGGTTAGCGAAATAATAAGAGTCAGAGTAATTAAGCATGTTTGATGACAATAGAATCATACCGCTGTCGGCCGGCTGAGCCAGAATACCATGTGTAGTCGCATTTAAATGTTTAATGTACAGCCGAGCGAAGCTGTTGGAAAGTTGTTGAATCATTAGTTTTTCCCTACCTGTGTGCATGGATAAGTAGGAGCGCGAGGTTGCATTCGTATATATATATATATATATATATAAACTGTGCTTAATTCTGTGCAGCGGAAGCGCGTGGGTTATCACATAAACTGTTATGCCTTGTTGTGGATCAGTCTATATTTGTTGAGTATTTGCTATGCGCGCTTTCCATGTATGTGGCCGCAGGGTTTAACTTCTGTTGATATATAATTATTGTTCAAACGGATCCAGAAGTGGAGGTGCCATATTAATGGTGAGTTTGCTGGTGCGCGCATTTATTTTATCACAATCGGGATTTTAAAATTCGAGATAAAGATGTTGCCTCTTTGCTAGAAGAATTGTTTTCCGTTATTGATTCAGTCAACCATGGGTGGCGGAAATGGACAGAAGGCCAAGATGGGCGAGAGAAAAACATTGGGAAGAAATGAATTTAATTTGAAGGATTTATTTCCTTGGATTTGACTGAAAATTTTAAAGTTATAAATTTGCCAAGAAGGAATAAACTTGCATATTCATAAGAAGTGAATGGGTTCATAACTTCTGCTATTGGGTAATTATTTGAAATGCATTCTCTATATGCATAAGTGAAGAAAAGATCCTGGTTTGCAGGCTTAGGCGGCCTAGCCTGTCATCAAGTGGTATCAGAGCCGGAGCAACTCTTTTTGAAGGTTCAATTGTTTTTGTTAATTGCATGTAATTATTTTCAGACTGATGAATTTTGATTTACAGGAAGAGTGAAGAAATCTCAGCGGGAAGAAAGAGAAGTGAATGTGGTAGAACCTGAAGATTCAACAGAGGTTGAATAAAGTTGCAGATGGGAGAAGCCAACATGAGCAGTAGAGGATTCTCAAAAGGTTCGAGCAGAGAACCAATGATTACCAAAAGACCAGATCCGGAGGGAAGGATTGGTGAGGTAAGTGGCAGCAAGAGAGCTTGCTGTGGCAGAGGCTTCATGCAACGCATAGGTGAAGAACTTTTGGCGATGGAGAAGGCTACTAAAAGTCATAAAGGAGAAAGCAGAGGTTCAAAAAGAAGCCACAGAGATGAGATGACTGGAGGAGTTCGAGAAAGAGAGATTGCAGAAATAAAGGCACAATTATAGGTACTGGAAAGACGGCTGCAAGAGCAGGAAAAGCAGAAAGGAAAATGGCTCTTTCCACTCAAGGGAAAGAGAGTGATTTGGCGATAATTGCAGAGGAGGTTGAGGCAAATTCTCATTGCCTTGTTGAAAAAAGGACTTAGAGTTCTTGCGCCAGGGTTGGAGTTTGAAAATCCCACATGCAGATATGTTAAAAGGAAAGTGCTCAAGAAAGCAATCAAGACTAAAAAGTCTTGTGGTTTTAATGCTGATGAATTGTGTATGTTTGCAGGTGTTTAGGAGGATGTGTCATCTTATGAAATTTTTATGGATGCAGAAGAAGGGAATCAGTCTGAAGCGTGGATAAGGGAGGTAACAGTTGATACTATTGAACATTTTGTGCAAACTGAGAGTTTATATGCAGGTGATGAGATGGTAACAACAGAAAGTTGGGATTGTGAAAGTATTGAAGATTGCATAGAAATCTTCTCAAAGGAGATGACGGGTTTATGGCAGGAGTTAAATGTTCTGGAGAAGAGACTAGAAGTACATAAGATAAGAATTCAGAATATAAAGGCAGAGATGAATGAAGATAAAGAGGTTTATGAACCAGAAGAAAAAGTTGCAGATGAAGTTGCAGATGAAATTGCAGATGGAATTACAGGTGATGAGCCAAAGCATGTTGCAGAGGGACAGGAAGTTTGGGAAGTCGCAACATCTATGGTGACAGCGGCAGCAACAGCTAAGACAACAATGGTAGTAGCAGAAGAGGCACTGATGCCTTATGTTTTTTATGCTAACAATTATTTTGTGAGTACAGGTCTTACTGAAGAAGCTGGAGAAAGTCTGCTAGACAAAGAAAATAAAATGATGATGCGGAGGATGATGAAGGAATCCTGGAAGAGACCAGCAGTAGTGAAACAAAGGAGAAACAACAAGAGGAAGACAACAGAAGATTGCAAGAGTGCAGCCAGTGGAGCGATGTAGCATAAAGTGTGGAACCCTGGAGGAAGACAGCGACCAGTGGCACATGGTAACTTGCAGCACAAAGTATGGGATCCAGGCACATGATCAGGAGATCATGATTAATTTTAAGGTTGGGTGTATGATGCAGGAGCATCTAGAACATCTTCATGTGTAAATATGGAATAAAATGGGGATAGAGTTTCTATGTTTTTTTAGTTAAAATTAGGATGAAAAAAATAGGTAATAAAGCTTCCAGCTTTAAGTCATTGTGTAAAAAAAGGAAAAATATTGCTTTTTCTAGGAGATAAGGAGAGAATCTATTCCTTATCTATGTATCCATTATTATTATAAATAAAACAGGCAGCTAAGCTCTCAATATCAGAGAGTGAGATAAAACTGTGAGGGGTTTCTGGTTGGGAGCCTTCGGGCGGTTTGTAAAGGGCCAAAAATTCTAGTTATCTGTCCAGCATAAGTTTGTAAGTTATTGTTTTGTTCCAGTTTGTATAGATTGGTTGATTGATAAATTGTATATTTGTTTCTTGAAGTTCATGGAGTTGTTGAATTTATTAAGAAATGATGAATATATGTGTTAAATGTACATCGAGAATCGCTATGCATAACCTCTGTATGTACGAGATATATATCTGAGGGTGAGAGGCAGTAATTTAATCCTCTGTGGAATCGAATCTTAGATATAAAGTTGAACCTGGTCTTTTACCAAGAGTCCGGCAAACTTCAGCTTGGAGACTGTTCTCAGAATGAGAGAGGATGCATGATTTATATAATTATGCCGCCTCTGTCTTTCGATTTCAATCCTATATGAAACTACTGCGGGAATGAGAGTTTCTGACTGAGGTTAGCGAAATAATAAGAGTCAGAGTAATTAAGCATGTTTGATGACAATAGAATCAGACCGCTGTCGGCTGGCTGAGCCAGAATACCTAAGGAGAGGATAGGATTGATCCTTCCTAAAACTCTTATATAATTGTAATGTGATAGGGTGTGAGAGATATATCTTATTTGTGAGTAAAATAGTGAGTGAGCAAGATGTAGTCGATTGTGAGTTGGGTTTTAAGGCTGAAATGCCTTAGCCTGGAATGTAATTTGTTCTGTATATATATATGAAACGTGTTCTAGTATTGTGTACGCCTACGCCTGTGTGATATGGTATAATTAAGTTAAATCTTGTGTTCAAGCTTGTTGATCCAAATATCATGTATCTGTTATATGTAAATGTTTGTTAAAGACAGCATGCAGCGCAGAGGAAGATTCTGATGATGATGGAGAGATGAATGCTCTACCAACGAAGAAATCACGAAGGAAACAGGCTCCAGGATCTTGTTTTTTTAAAGAAATTGGGATTTTGGGCAACCCCCAAATTCCCATTTTCATCATTGCCACAGTTCTTGAGGCTGCACTTTATCGCAGTTGGGTGTCGACCCTTCCGCGGGTCACAATACCCAAGCCTTCCACTTCCCCGATGTGCGATTACACTATCGGGACTCCACAAGTGCATCGTTTTCACTAAAATTCCACTTCCTTTGTTATATCGGGAATTTCAAAAAACACCGGAATATAAAGAAAATCCCACTCCAACCTCTTAGGCCAGATCTCAAATTCTATGTATCGGGGCATATAGATATCGTCGGCTCCACTTTTCGCTTGCGTCCATTCTCCTCTACCGACATACTGCTTTCAAAAGGTAGCAATGCGATTAAGCAATGCGATCACGCCGATGATCGCCAACCAAATGTTGCCGACTAAATCTTCGTCGTTGATCTTTCCCACAGATCCAATGGTCCTCGTTGAATCACTCTATCGCAATCGGCGATCGCCTGTGGTCAGGGTTATTACCCCCATTGATCCAGTCCCACCAATTTTAATCTTCGTCGTTGATCTTCCCACGAATCCAATGGCCCTTGCGCACTCGCTTGATTGCAATCAGCATTTGCCCATGGTCGGGACTACTCCACTCGCCGACTTCAACTCCACTGATTTAATCTCCATTGTTGATCTTCCCACAGATCCAACGGCCCTCGTGCACTCTCTTGATCGTAATCAGCGTTTGCCTGTGGTCGAGACTACTCCACTCGCTGACTTCAACTTTGCAGATTTAATCTCCGTCGTCGAACTGTTGGATCCAACGACCATTGAGTGTCACCTCCTTAACCTTGCGCTCCTCTGCTTTCAGGCCTTTTCACGCTTTCGCTGCAATGCGAGCAAGTTTACACTATGTATGCTTTCGCCTCCTTGGTCACTCCAAATTCACCTACAAGTGTGTATATATATATATATATATATATATATATATATATTATATATTATATATATATATATATATATTATATATATATATATATATATATATATATATATATATATATATATATATATATCATATATATATATATAGATAGAGAGAGAGAGAGAGAGAAGCTATGAATCATATTAATCTCAGTCTTCAATCATTCAGAGCATAGATACACGGATTCTAAATTAGACTTTGCACATTACAAAAAAAAAGAAACAAAGTATTTTGAGACTCTGTCTCTCTCTGTGGTCTGCTTGCCTTACACTAGTGGCCTTCCTTACAGTCTGCCCGTAGGCTTACAACCCTTCTCAATTCGGCTAACTCATTACTCTTCATTCTTGTTTCCTTTTTAATACATCAGTGGCAATTCCTCTTACAGTCAAAGGAACTGTTTTTTCTAGTTATGTGACAGTTTCCTTAAACTAATTCCCATCTAATCCTATCTTGTCTAATTCAAAACTAACAATGGTTGATTCAACCTTCATTTACAATAACACAAAATGAAACTAAATAAAATAGAAATTTGAGTTGTTTTCCTCTCTACTTGTCAAAATGGAACAAGAAAATTAAAAAAAAAAATTAACAAAAGCCAACACCTCGTTTCTCCCTCTTCCTTCGGGTGCTCCTATATATATATATATATATATATATACAACTAATCTGAGGAAGAGGGTGGGGGGAGGGGTGTTATGGAGTTATTAAAATGAATGGGTGGAAGAGCATTTTGATTCCATGTTGAAATATCATATAATACTTGGCAAGTTCAAAACAATTGTTGTAAGTGCTTAGTGACATGTTGAATTAAAAGTAAGAAATGATGGTTTTAGGTCTTTATCAAGCACAAGTTGAGAGAAAATATGTTGTAGTACACATATTAATGTATCATATCAAAGAACACATTGATTTGATTAAAGAATAATGTAGAGAATTATGTTAATAGCCCTAATCCAAAACAAAGCATGACCCATCTCACTCACTCTATTCAACCAACAATTCAATAAAATAATAGCATTTAGTTACTAAACCAATGATCCTAGTAAGGAAAATGAATTTTAGTTGAATTTATTGAGAATTAATTTATGAGATGTTAGAATTACTCACTATCCTAACAAATAGAAGTGAAATAAAATAATTACTTATAGTAAATAGAAAGAAATTCAATCACATACCATAAATAATAATATCTACCCTAAAACCCAAAATGACAAAACCAACATTTGATAAGTTTTATTTATGTCTCAAACTTGTTACACATGGAAGCTATACACTCTCCATTAGAGATTTTATAGGTTTTTAATTAGAGATTTTATATATTCTTACACATTAACATTATTTGTATATTGCTTTAGCTCAAGACAATCTTTGTTGTTTGAATACAAGCTCTAACATCCTCCTCATCCTCCCATCTATAAATATGTTGTTTCATTAAAAGTCCTTATTCTTCTGCTACTATGTTCTCTTTACTTCTTCATCTCTTATAATTTTTTTTTTGCATCAAATAAATATTAATTATAATGTTACTTTGAAATGTCAATCACCTAAATAATTTGTTTGGTTTTCATTAAACAAAAATGAGTGTTTTGACATTTAACCGTTAAAATAACTATCAAGCAATCATTCAAATTTTGTTTAAACCTTCCTTTTTACAAAATAAAAGATATATCAAATCCATTTTAAATTAGTATTACATCATCCAAAATAATATGACTATGCCATTTAAATCTTAATATTCTATAATTAATATTACATAGTCCAAAATAATATGACTATGACATTTAACTCTTAATATTCTCCTAATTAATATTACATCGTTCAAAATAATATGACTATGCCATTTAACTCTTAATATTCTCATAAGTGACTTGGAAGCTTCATAATGACATCATTCCCAGTACATATTTAATAATGATAAGTATTAAATTACTCCTGAGTGCTGAACAAATGTCACCACCAATTTTGTGGTAGACATTTTTATTAATCTCACATTAAAATAGCATAATTTATGTGTTCTTAATTACTTTATATGTCCATCATTAATAGTTTAAATATATGATAATATATAATAAGCGAATGTTCCATGGATGAGACAGTTAAATATAAAAATGAATTTTTATTATCAATAAATATTTTTAACTAATAATTATAAATTTTAAAACCATAAATTTAATTATATATAATTAATTAAATAAAACAAAATATAGTTTTTTAAAATAAAAGATTACGCTATATTAATCATATAATGAATAGTAAATATATAAGCTTTTCTTTTATTATAATATTTAATATGAATTTGATATGGTAGTTAATATATAAAGATTTCTTTATTTATGAATATTTTAATATAGAATTTTGATAAAGGTTTACGTGAGAATGTTGGTTAATAAAAATGATTTTTAAATTATTTTTAATTAGCAAATAACAAATTTTATAATTTATTTAATAATTTATTGGGCAATAGTTTGTGGAAATGAAATCTCACTGAAAAAGTTTTGGGTTAAATTTTATGCTACTTGTGACCTTCTTTTGCTCTCACCTAATAAAAATTATTATTCACTATTCACCTACAAACTCTGGTAAAGACAAAGAGCAAAATTTGTAAAAAACTTTTGTGAGAAACATACTTTATCTTAAAAATATATTTATATAAATATATATAATATATTTATATTATAAAATTATCTTGTCCTTCGAGATGCAATAAAATAATATTACATAAAATCTCTATAAATTATTTATATAAAATATAATAATAATATATTTATATCCTAATATCTCATTATATGTTTCATAGATGCATAAAATACATATGTGACATAAAATCTCTGTAATATATTTAATATAAGATATAATATAATATATTTCTATCATAAAATATCTCATTATATGTCATTCATAGATACATAAAATAAAATGTGACATAAAATCTCATGCCACTTGGATGCTCAACCCAAGTGATTTGTAAAAGTTGTATAAGTATGTGATTACAATATAGTTGACATGGTCCATGTCAAGACTCATTGTTCTAGGGGTTCACTATTTATAAAAGGGGTATAATGCCAGCCACCTTTTGGCATGGAGGAATATATGTGGTACCCGTATCATCTTTTAATGTTATGGCCCTTTCCTCGCTAAGGTGACTCTTCCTATTGTCTTTAATGAATGAAACTTTTCCTATCCATAAGTGCCACGTAGATATCACTTTTGACCTTAATCAAATATACTGGTTTAGAGTGTGAGTCTCACAAATAATGAATACTTTGATAAGTATTAAAGAAGATAATGTTTCATAGAGTTTTCAAAAAATGAAGGACCACAGGATGTGTTGTTATGATAAAGATAAGGCTTGTGTTGCTATGATAAAGATAAGGCTCTTTGGAAAATCTATGGGTTGCCTAACTCCTTTAAAGTGGTTAGGTAATCATATTATCTTAGTATTTTATGTGAAGGAAATTGCTTTAATATTAATTTATAAATTTAATGTAATTTAATTATTAATCTTTCAGCTTGTAAATTTAACAATTTTTTAACTATTCTTAAAAAAAAAACTTCATTTCTTTGTTACTAAAATTAGTTTCTGCTTTGAAGTTTGGTTTCTTCATAGAAATTAACTCAACTCTAACTAGTTTTAGATTACATTTACAACACTATAACAACCTAGCTTTAATTTGTGTATAAAAACCTTTATCAACAATCTTAATATAGATTAAATAACCTGATGTTTATGTGGAATATTTTATTTGGATACAATATTGTTTGGCCTTAATACCAATAACTGTTTTTTTATTATCTATCAAGTAGGTCGTCTTGACTACATTATGTAAAGTGGTGACCGAAATTAGAGTGGGCCTTCAAAGTATACACGTTCAATTTTAATATAGACTTTTTATTTAACTGCAGTTTTATATTTAAAGGAAATTTTTTTTCCATTTTACTTAATATTTTTTGGTTTTTTTTTTAAGTGTTGGTTAATTATGTTAATTTTTTTTTATGGAAATCTAATAAAATAATTTGTGGTTAGATTTGTTTTTTTTAGAATATATTTTAAATATACAAATAAATTAGTATTTTGAAAGTTTATGAAGTATTTATATTGTGAAATTTATGAATCAATTTGTTATTCCAACAAATTGTTATTTGATTTGAAAATGTAAGAAAATATACTTAGAATACTTCTAAAAGTAAAATTGTTAGACTATGACTTGAATCCAAATCAAATCTAATAAAAAGATATACTTAGAATACTTCCAAAAAGTAAAGTAGTTAGACTATGACTTGAAAAAATCTAATTGGAATTTCAAAAACTTAAATGCTTACTCCTTCAATCACTATGATGACTCTAATGTATTGTATTTTTTTGTTTTCTATAGTAAATTGATAATTTTATCTTTTAAATTTTAGTGAAATTAGATTTTTTTTTTTTAACTTTTAAGTACATTTTAACATAATTTATTTTTATTTTTTTTAAAAGTAAATTTGACTTAATTATATAGTCAAACATTTTAGGTTTACAAGTTTTTGAGCGAATGGCTTTAGGGACCCATGGTATGTTGCTTATACCCATAGTCTTATATATAGTGAATTCTATAAATAGGTTTGAAATGCTCCATCATAACACACAAAAAGTGACGGTGAGAAGCATAGCTTGGCTTGTAGTTTGACCAATTTTAATTAAATGGGCTTTAGTGACCTATGGTATGTTGCTTATACCCATAGTACTATATACAGTGAATTCTATAAATAGGTTTGAAATGCTCCATCATTAACACACAAAAAGTGACAGTGAGAGGTACAGCTTCGCCTGCAGTTTGACCAATTTTAACTAAATGGTAATTGTGTCAAGCTCTCTAGTATGGTAGAGATATTGTAATGAAGTCAAATTACATAAAAATAAAACTAAATAAAAATATTAATGTAATGTGAGTAAATATTTTACCTTGGTCAAAATAAAATAAAATAAAAACAACAAAATAAAGATAATCTTATAAAAATAAAAGTGACCCATGGTATTGAGAACCCATGGTATTCATGTGGAATATAGCCTATTTAAAGGTTGAAATTAAACCAGCTTAGATCTATCTTAACTCTACATCTACCAAGGGTAGAGAGAGATCAAATCTCTTGAGATGCAAAACCTCTTTTAGAGTGAAAAGAGATTTGATCCGTCTCAACACTTAGTAAATTCAGAGTTAGGATGGATCTAGGTTGGTATATTCTTCATGGCTAGTTTTTCTAGGTTAGGTTTTTAAGATAAATTATGTGTGCCTTATGTAGAGGCAGGGATGGAATTGGAGGTTCAGGTCTTACTAGAGTTGTCTATTGCCCAGGATTTTGGTAAGATTTTGATTGCATACATTTTTTTAATTTATTTTGGAAATGAAATTTTTATGGTGCATTGTAACTCTTCTATGTTTTGGTTTTTTGTTTGTTTGAATCCAACAATAATTTTTTTTGGGAAATTGTGGTAAAATTGAATGGTTAAACAATTTCAACACCTTGAATAACCTCTATAGCACTTGGATTATGCAAATTCCATAACTCAAACTTTAACCTCTATAACACTTTGATTATGTAAATTTCATAACTCAAACTTGTGATTCCAACAAACCTTTACTAGACTTAGGAAAAAATTAACCATAAAATATACCCAAAAAAGCCCAAAATATAAAATATATAGACTAAGACATTCTTTATTAAACTACATATAAATTGTCATAGGACTACATGACCTAGTAAAGCATGCTTATGCTTATTAAAGTTTAAAGTGATAGGAAGACATGCAGATTTTCTATCTCCAGAAAAAAAATTCCCAAGTCAAATTTCCAAGAGGAATGTTATGTTAAAGTCAAAATTTTAAAGAGAATATTAGGTTAAAGTTGACTTTAAAAGAACAAATTATATATATATATATATATATATATATATAAAAGGTTAAAGTTGACTTAAAATAAGTTAAATGAATTTAATTTAAAACTATATTTTTATTCTATATAGTTTTAATGTCCCATGATATCTTACCAATAATTTTAATGTCCCATGATATCATGCTAATAATTTTAATGTCCCATGATATCTTGCCAATAATATCATGACACTAAGAGGTCAAAACTTTCTTCATTACTAACTTCACACATGTGACCACTTTAAACCTAAATATTCTCATTTTCCATTTAGATATTACAAATGACCAAATAATTATAATAACTTCAAAGCTAAAACTTTCTTATTTTAGATATGTAATTTTAAATATTACATATGACCAAATAATTATGATAACTTCAAGCCTAAACTTTCTCATTTTCCATTTAGGTATCCGATTACAATATGATTAACTCTATTTTCTCTAATCTCATATCCCTCCCCTCTCAAAATTTCCCTACCATAATAACCCCTCTCAAAATTCCATAAAGCCATAATAACCAGTGTGAAATCATCAATCACATTGTTTCACCTCCGTACTTCATAAATTAGAAACATCCATATCACCCAATCATAGTGGTTTTACCTAATACTTTACATTTGTTATATTTTTATGTGACAGTGGTTAAAGTAAATGAAGAAAGTAATGTAACTACCTGACTAGCTCGAAAATTTTGTAGATGAAATGGATGAATGGCAGTGTACCACAACATAGTTGGTGACTGACTGGTGGCGTACTACAGCAAAAAGTACGTAAATACTTTCAGAAAGAAAAAGAAGTAACATGATAATCCGACAACAAAACTTTCGAACTTTGAGAGATTAAGACCTGTCACGGGCTGAACTTGTGAAAAGAAATATAAAGGGAAAAAAATAAAGATATTAAATAACTAGAAAAGGAGTTACCTGTATTTAGGAAGGTGGTAAATATTCAAGGTGTTACTGTATTTAGGAAGTGGTAAATATTCAAGGTGTTATATAGTATTGATTTTTTTTTATAGCTTGAAATATTTTGTGGAGAAATCATATATAGAATAGTCTTAACAAGTGTACACAGATTTTTTAAAAATGGACCACAAGACTTTGTAAAGAATTAATCTCAAAAGTATAACATATGAATCGTTAAATTCTCACACTTTACAATTCAACGAGCTATATGTTATTTGTAGCCCCATGAAATATTGCATAGCAATGTGGATATTGCCAAGCATACTTTTAGTGGTAAATATTCATGTTGTTATGTGGTATTTAATGTTAAGATGCATGGTATATAGATCATTAGATTATAATCATTTTATAATTTAATGATCTATATAGGATATGCAGCCACATGAAATATTGTGTAGTAATGTGGATATTGCTAACCATCTATCAATGCCTTTTTAATCTAGGGCAAATTACCATTAGATATTTTTTTTTAATAAATGTTTTTATTTTATGGATAGTGTAACAAAATTTGTTTTATGACGTTTGACAAAAATACTATTAAATATTTTGTTTTTTAATAAATATTTGTATTGGGCATAGAGGCTCTCTCCAACTTAGTATGGTAAAGATGTTATAATGTCTTATCCTATCATATTGTGTAAACAAAAATAATAAAATAATAAAACCCTATGTTAAAATCAAAATAACTTCAAACTAAAACAAGGGCTACATAGTAGCTAGTACATGCAGCGTAACTTAAATATAGCTTGATTAAAAAAAATGATAAAGACAAAGATTTTATCACAAAAATAAAACATTGTATTGTTGAATGACATCACCAAGAATTAAGAAATATGATTAACTAATATTATTTATATTCACATATATACACTTTAATATATGTGTGTGTGTTTTTTTAATATAATAATAAGTAGTCTTAAATTGAAAATATGGACAAAAAACTATAGTTCATGAAAATATAAATAATAGAAAAAAGAAAAAAATAAAAAAGTTAAATAACAAGGAAATAAAACTTATTACAAAAATTAGTAATTAAAAGAAATTAAGAATTACTAAACAACCCATAATAAGATCTCAACCAATCACTTTACAAATAAATACATTAAATAATAATAAAATTAACAAAAATTGAAATCCCAATATCAAACTATGGATAAGCAGCAATTTTTTTTTGTCAAAAACAAACTAATATGCACTCAAAGCAAAACTGAATGGGCTTATAATAATAAAATAAAAATTATGCACCATTATTATCATTATTTGTATTATTTTTTATTTTTTTTGAGGTAAAATATAATAAAAATAAAAAATTTGCACTATCGTTATCGTCGTAGTTTAACCATACTGTTTTTTGCTTTTGAAAGTCATGGGAAATTCCAGCCATTTTTAGAAAAATTATGGCAAGGATTTTTGTAAATCTAAGTTATAGGCTTTAAATTTTCAAGATTTTAGGTGTCCCAGATGTTTTGGATGGTGTTGAATCCATTTCCACCAACATGATTCAAACATTGCCTCTAAAATCATTTTTGAATTTTTTTTGCTTGGATTCTACCACTTTTGGCGGTCCAGGATGGTGTTGAATCCATTTCCACCAACATGATTCAAACATTGCCTCTAAAATCATTTTTGAATTTTTTTTGCTTGGATTCTACCACTTTTGGCGGTCCAGGAAATTTCTCTGCTTGCCTAGACGACTCCATTATAATCATTTTTTTTGTTGTTTTTATTATTTTTGGAGTTAAGATAAAATTAACTTGGTCAAATTACTAGCCATTTTTTAACTCCAAATTTATGAGAACCCATGGTATTGACTCTTGGTATTCATGCGGAATATATTATATTTAAAGGGGCAATTAACGAAACCTAGATCCATTTTAACTCTGGATATATCAAGCTTTGAGAGGGACCAAATGTCTTTTACACTGAAAATAAAAAAATGCATCTCTAGAGATTTGATCCTTGAGGGCACTAGATAGATCTAGAGTTAACATGGATCTGTCTTTTACATTAAAAATAAAAAATGTATCTCTAGAGATTTGATCTTTATGGGCACTAGATAGATCTAGAGTTAATATGGATCTAAGTAGGTAAGGTATAGATAGTCTGACAAAATTTGGTTTAGCCGGTTTATCAAAAAGTTGTAATCTATCTATTATATGTTTTGGAAGTTTTTCTCTGATATTTTATAGTTTAATTTGCTTAAAAATCAGTAGAAATTTATTGGAATCATAAATTTAAATTGCGAACTCTCCACCACCAAATTATTTCAATAATATTTTTTTAAACCAATTTTAAATAACAAAAATCAAGATTTAAGTAATCCAACCAAAACTCCAAAACTTATAAGAGTTAAACATCACCTTCCAAAAAAATCAGCTGCCGATTTTTTGCTTCCATTATAACGATTCATGATTCTTATAAGAGTTAAACAACACCTTGCCAAAAATATCAGCTGCCGATTTTTTGCTTCCATTACAACGATTCATGATTCCTTTGTGTGGCCCATGATTGGGCATCTCAGGTCATCTCAGCTTGTGGTCTTTGGAGGCGGTCCCCGGGTTTCGATGCCAGACCTGCCGTGCCATGCAGGGAATTACATGCCCCTTCGGATTTGCCACCAGACACAAAACCACAGGTAAACCATGGGCCCTGCCTAAAACATTAAGACAGTCACACACGAAGCAAAGCTTACCAGTCAATAAATTCGCATTTAAGATGACAGATAAGCATTGCCTTCAATCCCCATCACCGCCATGACTTCTCTCTCCCTGCCTTATCTTTTTCCCATATGCCTACATATCTACTAGGAGAGCCAGGGCCCGCTGGCAATTATTCGGAGGGTGGGCGATGGAGATGGACCTGGCAGCCAGGGATAGTTGTCGTGCTACTTTTCCACACCCTTACCCTGGCCGTAGACTGAGAGTTATATATTTGTACAGAGCGCGCAATGAATGAATGAACCTTTGCTGCTATAGTACGTCACCAAATTAGGGCCCCAGAAATAATATAGTCAGAGAGTGTGTGTGTGGAGATCAGATCTGGTTTTAGCGAATGCTGCAGCCGCAGATAGAATTGGAAGTTCTTCTAAATGACGGATATGGATCTTTGAATGGTGTTTTCTGCAGGCAAAGACGGTGGAAGCACAGAATTTTTGGCCAGATTTATAGGAATTTCCAGGCACCTGGAGAATGATAGCTTTGAATCATTCTAGAAAGTTTCTGGAATGGACTGAGGCCACGAGAGTGTTGGCGCCTGCATCGCCCTCGCTTCAGGGCCTCGATTCTAATAATCCCAATACCAAACCCAAGGCTTCCGAGGGGTCGTCGCGCGGGGCGTACATGGGGGAAAGCAGCTTCGACACCAACATGGTCGTCATTCTGGCGGCGCTGCTCTGCGCCCTCATCTGCGCGCTGGGGCTCAACTCCATCGTTCGTTGCGCGCTCCGTTGCTCCCGCTCGCGGGTGGCGTTGTTCGAGTCCGCTGAGGATCTGGAGGCGCGGCTCGCCAATACCGGGATGAAGCGCAAGGCTCTGCGGGCGTTGCCCATAGCGGTCTACGGCGCCGCCGAATCGAAGCTGCCCTGCACCGACTGCCCGATCTGCCTGGCGGAGTTCTTGGAGGGCGACGAGGTCAGAATCCTGCCCAAGTGCAATCATGGTTTCCATATGCGTTGCATTGATACGTGGCTCGCCTCGCATTCCTCCTGCCCGACCTGCAGGCAGAACCTGCTGGAACTCTCCCGGGGCAATAAGAAAAATAATAGCGAAGGGAATGTGAATATGACTGCCCGCCCTGTCCCTGCCCCTCCATCGATACCCGAGGCACTTCACCATATAGAAGTGGAGGGTTGCTGAAAATCGATGTTGTCGTTCAAGGCCTGACATTAGTCTAAATTTTCTTATTCGCCCATGATCTGAGCAAGCGCTGTATATACATCT
Source organism: Pinus taeda (assembly GCA_000404065.3). Classification (NCBI taxonomy): domain Eukaryota; kingdom Viridiplantae; phylum Streptophyta; class Pinopsida; order Pinales; family Pinaceae; genus Pinus; species Pinus taeda. The sequence continues at coordinate 162,631 of APFE030112964.1, forward strand.
TTTCTCTAAATCTGGACGTATATTAGTATATGTCCTTAATATGCACAGTTGGATCATTAAATTGAATTAGCAGTTTCCCTATAAATTTTGATGAAATTGTTCAGTTTTATCTGTGTCCTTGGTGGAAATTCAGTTGTTATATGTATCTCTCTGTCCCTGGTAGGTCTGACCTTGGTATTTTTGCTGGAAAATATTGTTTTTTGTTTTGAAAATTAGCTGGGCATTTTTTTGTTGAAAATTTGACAAAAAGATTGGTTGGAATGAATTCTGGAGTGTCTCAAATTTTTTTTTAAAACTAAATTTATTTATACATATGGAAATTCATTTTACATCATAAAAAAATCACAAACTAATTACTCACTAATAATTTGTTGTTAATTTGCTTTGATTAGTGATTATTATTAGTTGAATTGAGGCTTCTGTGATCCATAATAGTTGAAAGAATAACTTCGGCGTAAATCACATGTACACAGACATTTGTCGACGCGTTTCGAACCAACTAGTGTGGTTCATCCTTAGGAAGTTAATTTGCTTTGATTAGTGATGGAAAATAATTAAATTGATAATTACAACTTGTCTTTGGCCTAGATGATATCAAATGAATCCTCAAAAATGTGAGATTTAAGGTCAATGATTTAGATGTTGGACTCTCTCGGATAGATAAAGTTATGCTATCGGATTTTGAGTCTAGAGACCTCACGGACCCTTTGGATGACCTTACAAGCACTCTGTTCGCTAGCTCTTTGGACCCCGTCGGGGGACCTCATGGACCCTCGGGTGACCCTACAAGGACTCCATTCGCTAGCTCTTTGGACCCCTCATAGACCTCATGGACCCTCCGAGTGACCTTACAAGGACTCCGTTCGCTAGCTTTTTGGACCCCGTTGGGAGACCTCATGGACCCTTGGGGGACCCTACAAGGACTCCATTCGCTAGCTCTTTGGACCCCTCATTTCCTATGTCAAACTAATTAGTAGATTTTCAGGACTTTTGGTCTCATCTTTTTTAGAAAGTTTGCTTATGGCATTGAATCTAGTTCAATAGCCTCTTGGGGCTCTTTTGGTTTTGCTTCGGACTTTTGGTCTCATCTTTTTTAGAAAGTTTGCTTATGGCATTGAATCTAGTTCAATAGCCTCTTGGGGCTCTTTTGGTTTTGCTCTGGGACAATGTTGCCTCTAGACTATTGGTTGGTCTTCTTCCTTTCTGTGGCTTCTCTATTGGTTAATCAGATGTCAAGCAATGGATTCTCTTTATGTAATTTGGCATGGCCAACCATGCGGTTCCTAGTTAATATCAATGGTGTTGGCGTGTGTAGCTATCGATGGTGGTTGTTACCATGTGGTATGTTCACTGTTAGTTTCACTAATGTTGGTGGCCGCAATTGCTGATGGTGGCAGCCATAATTTGTTTTGTTCATTAGTTGTTATGTTTCCTCTTGTGTTCAAGGTGCTAGAGGTGGTTGTTATGTTGTTGTGTCCACTATTGTTATGATTCATGTAGTGTCGTTCATGGTGGTTGTTGATTTTGTGAATTATGTACTCTAGGAGTGGTACCTGGCCTCTTGTAGGGAAGTCATGTCTTTTAGCTTTCAAAGTCTATGTTGATGTTCTCCATGTAATTCTAGTTTAAGTAATGCAATAGAATGAGTTTTGCTATCTTCAAAAAAAAATTGTTACACTATACTACATTTCAATATAGTTTAGCATAGTAAATTTTTGTTTTATGAGGCAAAGTTGTATAGTTCTAATAGTCTAACTCATAGACAACATGACTTTTCTCAGCCCAATTTTCTTGGGTAATTTTAACCAAAATCCAGCTAAGATTTATAAAAACTTGAGTTTAATTTGTTTAAATAAGTGAAATTGGAGTGCCCCATAGATTTTTCAAAATATGCATTCAAAACTGTATTTTAAATTACAAGAAATCACAATCTTATTTGAAATTGCTTAAATTATATAGCAAAATTCAATTGAAAAAACCATTTACACTTATATAATTAAGTTATGTTCGTGTCTAATCTTTCTCTTAAAACCTTTTCAAAATCAAAATCCATTTATTCATAAAAACCCAAATAAAAGTAAATAACCAATAACCAAAAAAAAATTGTGCCTGATCTTTCTTCTTAAAAGTTTTTCAAAATGGGAATTCCATTTATTCAGCCCAAAACCCAAATAAAAGTCAATGACCTGTTTGAAACCCAAAAATATCAGAGTGGCGAATAATTTGTTGTTGCAATGCATCCGAATGTTGTCTACTGGATCTTTGTCTTATCACGCAAAGCTGTATAATCAGCGTATATTTATGCCTCGACAGATCAAAAGGAATTTTGCCGAATGTGCGCTTTTTTTTATAATACTCCATTGCGGCGCGGGTCTGGCTGTGCTGAACAGATACAGTGGCAGTATATCTTTATAGAATTAAAGGTGGGTAAAGTTGACATTAGCTAAAGATCCCAGTGAACCTCTCAAATTTTAATAGCTTAGAATGGAGTGCAGCAGAGTATAAATATAATATTTAAAATCAAATAAAAATTCTAAGCAGCAGAGTATAAATATAATATTTAAAATCAAATAAAAAATATTGGTAGTTATTTGATTGTTAAGTTTACAAAGGTATATATATTTTAGCAAAATCAAAGGGAAAAAAATTATTAGGAGCATTTTGAAGATAAGTCTATAAATGTCGGGAGGGTAGGAAAGTCGAGTATTTTTATGAGGGTTTTAGTGAAATATAGAGATTCACATAGAAGGGTTTTTATGAGGGTTTTATTGTGTTTTCTCCAATTTTTTCTTTTTTTCTTTCTTCTTTTTTCTCTATTTACTTCTTTAATTCCCTTGCTTCTTCTTTTTCCCTTCCATCTTTTACATTGTAAATTTTCTATTCTTATTAAAACATTGTTCTTTTGATCTGCTTAGTGTTATGGATACATAGTGTCTTAATGATGTAATGGGTTAGAGAGAGAATCTTACAATGAAAACTTTTCTTTTATGACTTGCTTGTTCAACAATTTCTTTATATTGCTTGATATGGTTTGACCCTCTAAGGATGGTTTTCCTCGTTAGTTTCCCCTTGCATTGAGGGTTTTTGCACTTACTAGGAATTTGCATAAACTCATTATCTTTATTCAAAGGTTGCTTTGAAGGGGGTTTGTCCTCTTGAATTGTTGGATAGTATTTTGCAAAATAACAATAAGCATGACAAATATTGCACTTAATGCAAAGTTACACACAATCTAGGGCTTCTTAATTAGTCCAACTATCCATATTTATTTGCGGAATATTTGAGAGTTCCTTCTTGAGGTTCACCTCCACGTATATATGCAAGAGTATAGATTTCCTTTTGTTTCTACTCTATCTATAAATATGCCCATTATGTTCTCAATATCTCTAAGAAAGCTTTCATTCTAATGACTCATATTAATATAGATAATTTGGTAAGACTATAAATTGAAAGCCAGTGAATAAATAGCCCATAGGAAGTTGAACTTGATTGATGCTACCATCAACATAAAAGGTAGCAGGTCAAAATCTAGTCCCAAATGAAGCAGAATCATATGTAGATTTAGACACAATATGTTATGTAGCAGAGATAGCAAAGGCATTTGTTGACATTTCATCATTTTACTCTTTGCTTAACCCATACCATGGTTTAGGAAATCTCCTCTTCTAGATTGAAATCAAGGGTCCAAAGAGATAAATACATTCCCTGGGATCCCATGAAAAAGAGTCTATTACAAAACATGAAGCAAGATCCTCCTTACTCAAAAGAGGAACACAAAAGAAACCTTGATGAGAAGCACACTCATACAATGGGCCATGCATCTTGGGTGATTAGTGCTCTACTATCCATGATTCCATAAGCTCTTAGGCTAGGCAAATATTAAGCACAGTGCAATAAGTCAATGATTGGCTTACTCTCTTTTCATCCTCTATATTGAATATTGCATTATTCTCATCCAATGGGCAAGTTGGAAAGTAATAGGCCAGTGATTAACTCACTGCACATTGCTTGATATTTTCCCTTAGGCTACCTCAAGCCCTTGTAAACTTTCCAATCAAATAGTTTGTTGAGAGAAGTGAGTTTCCTAATACAAATAAATTTCTCTAGTCTTTCCTTGCATCACCTTATTTGAACCCTTACCTTAGTATTCAGTCTTTCTTCCACAATTTGAGTGTGTTCAAATATGATAAGGGATTTAAATCTTCTTTGTTCCAGAGATGGAATTTTAGCTAAGGGATGACTTCCATTTGTTTCACAAATCCTTATTCTAGAGATGGGATTCCAACTAAGGGATAGCTTCCATTTTGTTCTACGAATATTTTGGGGAAATATTGTTTCCTAAATCCACCTATAAAAAAATTCCACAAAGCAAAAATCGTAAAATTCCCACACATAAGAAATCCATCATGAAAAACTTCTAGTGAAAACGTGCAACAAGAATGATGGCAACAACCTACAACTAAATACTACAACAACAAAATTTATGTAGAATCTTCCAATGATCCGCAAAAGAAACGTGCAACGGTTAGTGATATCATGCCTCAAAGAAATCACACGCGAATGTACTTAATTAATTATTACTAAATCCTTTACATATCACATTTTGACGATTATGTGATCGGTAGATCTTGAAAAAATCTGGGTCGTTTCCTTGAATCAAGGGTTTGAAGCATTCGAGGTCTGATGGACGGTAATTAGGGTTTAAAGCGTTGGAGGTCTTCCAGGTCCACAGATAAGGAGGGTTTGACGCATTGGAGGGTTTGAAGGGTTTCGAGGGAGCAAAGGAAGTTTTGAAGCAATGGAGGTCTATTGGACGTCGACTAGCATTTGAAGCATTCATTAGGGAAATTTTGAGGTCTAAAATGGGCTTCCTAAGGAAATTATAAAATAATAGTAGAAATAATAAAATAAGATTAGATTACATCATCAAATTTTAAAGGGAAAAAGGAAAAAACTATTTTTTCAACGCGTATTTTCAACTTATCTCCCTATGGGTTTACTCAAATTTCGAGCGTAAACATGCATTGGATGCAAAATTTGATTCATCATCCAAGGAGCATCCATGTTGCATACTTTCGATGGAACCTGCTACATGAAAAATGAGAAATACATGAGAAATACGTGATTGCAATCACATTTTTTCATGTATTTCTCATTTTTTCATGTAGTAGGGTCCATCGAAAGTATGCAACATGGGTGCTCCTTAGATGAGGAATCAAATTTTGCATCCAAAAAGTGTTTACGCTCGAAATTTGAGTAAAACCTTGGGGAGATAAGTTGAAAATACGAGTTGAAAAAGTAGTTTTATTATTTTATTATTTTTTAATCTTTTTACTTTTTTACTTCAAAAATGGTGAATTATCCCCCATGGTTGAAATCATCATCTTGAATCCTATTAGTTCTTATTAAAAAAAAATTGGTTGTACATTTTTCTTAGGAGGCGCATTTTAGACCCCAAAATTCCCCTAATGGGAGGTCTAATGGACACTGACTAGTGTTCAAAGCATTGGAAGTCTTCCAACCTGCATGTGGTAAGTTTGGTGCGACATTGCGTGGTGTTTCTTTCTCTATGATATGGATTTTTTCCTCAAGTAGGTGGATCTTGGAACCTCTTAGTTTTCGTGTGAGGTTTTGAGGTCGAGTTCTCTGGTTTTCTTGTCCTCAATGATGGTTATGGCATTATCGAGTATCGGGCTGGCAGGTCTGGTAGTGATCGGCTAGAACTTGGCCCTCAACATTAGAGAGAAAGGCTTCACGATCTTCGTCTACAATTGCGCAACAAGTCACATCAATGAGACCTTGGAGCGCGCCTAGAATGTAGGTGATGTGCAACTAAAGAGATTCTCTGATCTTAAGGATTTCATGCTTTCAATTAAAAAGAAAAAGTTGGGGAATATCCTCATCAAATCTAGGGCTCTAGTGAAACAGACAATCTCCACGCTCTCCAGTTACATGGAGCTAGGCGATTGTATCCTCAATGTGAGCAAAAGATGTTACAATAACACAAAGTGAAGGGCATGATAGGTGGCTAAGAAGAAGAAGAAGAGTTATGTTGCAACATATGAAGAAAACACAAAAGAAAAAGGGGGGAAATTGGAACCCTAGCTGACCCTGTCCCTAGTTTCTAACTTCCCTTGCGCAACTATTGCAACACCACACTCTATTGGTGACACAGATGGTGTTGGTTCGAGGGTAGGTTGTCATGGACTGTTATGTGCGTATGTGTGATGAGGCTTGTTTGAGCATTACCAGGGGCTTACTTTCCAGTCAAAGTATCTTTTGGCGTTATTTTCTTACCAGTCAGAGCATCTTCCAGAGCTGTCAAGGTGTCTTAGGGTTTCGATGAGGCCTATAGGAGCATCTACAAGCTTTACTTATCAGTCAAAGTATCTCTTGATGTTGTTTTTCTTTTCAGTCAGAGTATCTTCCGGAGTTGCTTGGGTGTCTTTAGGGTTTCAACTCAGAAATGTCTGTGACCCATTTGGGTCTATGTGTGGGCCTTGCGCCTTTTTTTCTTTTTTTAGATTTTTGTTGGGCTTTGTTGATCTGCATTGTAATAATTGAACTGCTCATTGTTTTGTGCTATATCTGATGCTCACTATAAGGTTCTTTGGTGGGCTTGTGTGCCTTGTTATTTGGTTGCTTATGTAAACAATTTTCAAAACTTATATAAACAATTTTCATTTCAATGGAAAAGTTAGTTTTTTCTCTTTCAAAAAAATCTTTAAAAATAATTATGTTTCAAATAACTTTGTTGATTAAAATTTTCTATTCAATATTTTATTAAAAAATCATTTGTAAATAAACATTATATAAAATTATTAATTAAATTTATAAATAAATTTAGTTTAAAAAGCACATCTTTTATTTTAAATTAAATATTATTATTTATAAATATCATATCTATTATATATATATAACCTCCTTGTTTAACCGCTGATATCTAAATATTTTATAATCTCCGCATAATCATCATAAATTATGCATATAGGTAAGGTTAGTCATATCTTACAAATTGCTATATAAGTGCTTTTGCTGTGTCAATTTTTAACCAAGAAAATAATCATGATACTCCAGGTCAGTGTTTTGTTGGTACAATAAATTTTCTATATAATATCATGTTTTTGATGATACTCCAAGTCAGTGTTTTGTTGGTACAATAAATTTTATATATAATATTGTTTTTTATTATCAATAGAAATTAATAGCATGAGACTACTTTGTTGGTACAATAAATTTTATATATAATATTGCTTTTTAATTATCAATAGAAATTAATAGGTTAAAAAAAACAACAACAAAATCATCATAAATTAAAAATACAATTCAATTTAGTACATTAAGAATATAATTCAATTCATCTAAACAATGTTAGATGAAGTGATGGTTTAATACGGATATATAAACGTTGTTCACAATTTAGAGAAATATTAAACTTCCTAGAAATATAATAACATTCTTAACTTTTATGATTTCGAGGAATGTATTAATCATAGGAAAGCAACATAAAAATATCTCTGTGCTTTAGTCTTTATTCCGGATTTAATTTTTACATGTAATGAGAGTTAAATATTAACTTTCTATGTATGTTTGTATTGAT